>JAJOZX010000594.1:480000-510000 GCA_023014485.1 Bathynomus jamesi
CTGCATGCGTAAATAATATACTCAATGAATGTAAAATTATTATTTAAGTTAAAAAAATAAAGTTAAAATTATTATTAATATTATTAATATAATATTGGTTCTATCCTCGGTTACTACATAACTCATAAGAATACCATAAAAGACAAAATACAGCTTATCTAATATATACTACACTGTAATGCATGTGACTGCATGCGTAAGTAAAATTACCACGAGCCGCCACTGATTATATATATAAATTGAGAAACAATCAGATCGCACATGGCCCAAATAGAGTGGAGAACAGTTTTAGAGAATAAAACAACTGAAGAAATGCTAACAACCTTGGAAAAGAAAACGCTGAGAATTTTAGAAAAATATGCTCCGAAATCACAGCCAAAAGGAAAGAGGAGCTGGCTAGAGAGGCAAAAGAGAAGAATATTTAGCAAAAGAAAGAGAGTGGACGCGAAGTTAGCCAATTGCGGAGATAATGCCAGGAAAGTAATACAAGAAAAACTGGAGGGTATCGATAGAGAAATACAAGCCCTGATTAAGACCATACAGAGAGGGAAGAGGAAAAGGCGGTAGAAGCAATGAAGGAAAATCTAAAATACTTCTATAGCTATGCGAAAAGGAAATCAAAAACGGGCGCCGCTATTGGGCCCTTAAGGAAGAGAAATAATGAACTAACCGACGATCCAAAAGAAATATCTGAAATATTGAGAGCCCAGTATGAATCAGTTTGTTAGTACCCCAAAAAGTGACAAAGCGATACCTGACATAAATGCATTCTTTGAAGAGACCCCAGAAGATGTAGCGAGAGCTATAGGACAAATGAAACCACATTCAGCTGCAGATCCGGACAATTGGAACGCATTATTGATAAAAAACTGGAAATATGAAATAGCTACACCTTTATACTGAATATGGAGAAGATCCCTAGACACTGGGGAAATACCAAGCATCTTGAAAGGAGCAAACATTGTCCCTATATATAAAGGAGGGGACAGATCTCAAGCAAAGAACTATAGACCAGTGTCATTGACGTCCCACCTCACCAAAGTATTTGAAATAATAGTTAGAGGGAAAATTTATGATTTCTTGGAGACACTGGAAAGATTCAACGAAAATCAGCACGGGTTCCGATCAGGTAGATCATGCTTATCACAACTAATAGAACACGACAACAATATCCTAGATGCACTGGAAGGCAATGACAACTACGATGTCATATACACAGATTTTGTTAAAACTTTTGACAAATGTGATCACGATATAATAGCACATAAAATGAAATATATGAGAATAACAGGTAAAGTTGGAAAATGGATCTACAACTTCCTCAGAGAACGTCTACAGGTCGTCAAAATTCAAGGTATATCATCATCAGAATCGGAAGTACGCAGCTCAGTACCACACGGCACAGTACTGACCCGACTCCTGTTCATTATCATGCTAACAGATATAGAAAGTGGAGTAAACAACAACAGTATAGTAACATCCTTTGCAGACGACACAAAGATTAGCAGAAAAATCAGCGATGTAAACGAAGTGGAGGCCTTGCAGAGGGACACGAATAAAATATACAAATGGTCAGAAGAGAACAATATGACATTTAACACCGAGAAATTTCAGCTCTTGAGATATGGTAGAAAAAAGGAACTTAAACAGACTGCATATTATGCTCCAGATAGACAGGAAATTCAGAGAGCGAGCACGAAAGCGATCGATCTGGGGGTAATAATGACCGATGATGCGAGATTCGAAACACAAAATCAGATAGCGATAAATATAGCAAAAAAGAGTAGCGAGACATGTACTAAGAGCGTTCAAAAGAAGGGACAAGACAGTAATGATTCCCCTACTAAAAACACTGATTATACCAAAAACTTGAATACTGCTCAGTTTTGACGTCCCCATATAAAAAGAAGAAACTAATAAAATCTGTACTCTCTAGAAAGAAAAGAGAGAGGTACACCATAATTTACATATGGAAAACGATCGAAACACTGGTACCAAACCTCAAACTAAACCAATTACCATCCAAACAACGCTGGAAAATAGGAAAGGCAGAATGTGTAGTGTTCCCAAATTAAAGGCCCAACAAAAGACCTCTTCAACACTGAAGGAAAATAGCTTGGTTGTCGGGAGGCCAAGACTTTTTAACCAGCTTCCAAAGGACCTCAGAAACGTTACAGGGGTCAAAGTTGAAGTCTTCAAGAGAAGACTAGATGCCTGGCTCAGGACGGTACCAGATGAGAGCGGAGAGCGCAAGAAAGCAACTCGCTCCTCCACCAAGCCAGACCTAGAGGCGGGGCCACCAGTTTGACCTTCATGTGAAGAGAGACCAACGCACGGAACAGCAACGAGATTAACGAGGTTATATATATATATATATATATATATATATATATATAATACACACGCGAGTTTACATGATACGTGGAATATAATAATTCTTTAATATAATTCCTTTATTAATAAGTAGAATGAGTTAATCCTTATTAATATAAGGAAGGACCCAATTGAACGATGATTTGCCAAATAGTTTGAACGGAATCAAAATGTTTCACTCCGATGATCCTCGGAGTTTCGTTCAATGGGGAACGTTGCTACGGGTGAGATTTTACTGAATGAGAAAGATAAAATGCGTCTCTCTCTCCACCCTTTATCTCTCTCGCAATCTATGTTTAACACAGTATCTATCACCCATAATCTCTTAACACTGTCTCTTCATTTTATTAAAAAAATCCACTTTTGAGTATATATATGTATATATATATATATATATATACATGCCAGGTGCAGTCAGTAAATGTCCAGAACTGTTTCATTTAAAACAGTCAAGGAATACCGCACATTTATTGAGTGCACAATATATATATATATATCTGCCAGGATTTCAATGGTGAATAAATTTAATCTGCTATTTTCAGCTGTGTTCGATTAATTGATATGAAAAGGTAACTGGTGATTAATCGCCAGAGATTGGTCTCATGTGGCAAGAATGGCTTGTTCCAATCCAGATTTATAACCACGATATACTAATGCTCTTAAAGCCTCAATTCAATATTGATTCGCTTTTCCATTACAAATACATCACTAAATACGAATATAATATATATATGTACAGTGTACACTATATATCGCATATATATATATATATATATATATACACACACACACACACGTGATTTATCAAATTTGGCGATCTCGTTCCGTCGATAAGCGAATGTATATTTTAAGAATCAAAGTTAGAAGAGAATATCATATAAAAGTAGGCACACTTATACTGAAATACATGTATTGTACATGTTTCTTATAGAAAACGTGATGTTGTGGTCGTTTAACATCCTTCGCAACGTCTAAGGTCATATGACAAAGGGGACCTTTATGTGGAATCCGAATCACGCGTCGCTACATAATTTGGACGAGGAGGACGGTCTCCCATCCAACTACTACTCAGACCTAATGTCGCTTAACTTCGCTAATCGGTGGGAACCGTTGTTACGACATTGGCTACGACGTAGCCCTGTTTCTTCTGTATATATATATATATATCATGACAATTAATCGAACACAGCTGACAACAACAGCAGATTAAATTTACTAACTAATGAAAATCTTTCAGGTGCTACTGTAGTATGCGGTCTACCGTTCAAAATATTTAAAAGGAATTGAAAATGAATTGAAAGGAATTATAATTTAATTTACACAATTAAGGAATTATTAAAGAAGTTAAACATACTACTACCGCATACTTAACGGTAGACCGCATACTACTGTACGCCCTTGATGATTGGTTAGGTTAAGTCGTGATATTTTCGTTAGTTTTAACGAAAATATCACGACTTAACCTAACCAATCGTCAAGGGCGTACAATTAACCTAATAATAAAATAATAAGAAGATAAGAAGCTATAATTAAAAGGTAGACCGCCGAATCGTAGGTAGACCGCATACTACCGTAGCACCATCTTCATTATATATGTTAGCAGCAATAAGCGAAATTTGCCATTAAGCTTAATGCCGGCAATAAGCTGAAAACAAAGAATGCATATAATCATAAGTATAATGCCTATTTATACATCTATAATAATATATAAAAAAAAATAGAACATAACATAACATAACATAAACAGTGAAAGTGACCATTGTAACTAATGCTATATGCATTCTTAGCTTTCAGCTTATTGCCTAGGCATTATCTTAATGCCTGATTCCGCTTATTGCCGCTAATATATATATATATATATATATATATATATATATATATATATAATATATATATATATATATACAGGGTGTCCCAGAATTAACTATCTATTTCAATGAAATCGGACAAATTTAATAAAAACTGACATAATTTTGTGTTTATTACTAAATTATGATACAAAAACAAATAGATTTATAAATCATAAGTCAAAACTTTATTGAGAAGTTTCAACATGTGCACCGTCTGTATCTCTGCAAATTTCAAATCTATCCTCAGCGCTGCGAAACACATTTTGAAGCATTTCAGGTGTTATCTCCCGCACTGCCAACTGGATGCGTTCTTTAAGTTCAGCTAAACTATGATCTTTTGGCGATAAACCTTTGTTTTTATGAAACCCCATGCAAAGAAATCCAGGGGTGTCAAATCCGGAGAACGCGGAGGCCAAGGTCGAGGTCCTCCACGTCCAATCCACCGATTCGGAAGGCGTCTGTTGAGGTATTCTCGAACAATTAGAGCATAATGACATGGTGCTCCATCTTGTTGAAACACACATTATCAAGAATGCCATCATCAAGAAGCTATGGTTCGAGAAACTGCTGAAGCATATCAAGGTAGACGGTACCTGTTACAGTTGCTTCCGCAAAGAAGAATGGGCCATAAATTTTGGATTGGTCATTCCAAGCCACACGTTAACTTTTGGAGAGTCTCTTTGCCATTCTAAAAATAAACTATGAAAAACTATGAAAAAATTATGAAAAATAAAATTCTGAAAAAAATTTAGAAATTTATACATTTTAACACATATTAAACATGATAAACATAAATAAAAGTGTGTTTTAAAAAATTTGTCCGATTTCATTGAAATAGATAGTTAATTCTGGGACACCCTGTATATATTCCTATTCCCACATAATGTCATTTGTATTCTCGATCTTTTCGGTTTGGCGGCCTGTAATATTTTTTAACATTACTGTTTTTTATTGTCCAGTTTTAATCGAGGATTTCAAAAATAACATTCATGTTTTAGAGAAACAAAAACATTTTAGTTTAGAGAATATCATATACGCTTAAGATTCCAAAATCCCTGAAAGTTTTAAGTCAACTGTACGCTCATGACGATTGTTAGGTTAAGTCATGATATTTTCGTTTGTTTTAACAGTAAACTAACGAAAATATCATGACTTAACCTAACCAATTGTCAAGGGCGTACAGTGACCTAACCGGGCATTCTGTAACCTAACTGGGCATTTATATATGTGTGTGTGTGTGTGTGTGTGTGTGTGTGTGTGTGTGTGTGTATTTCCTGTTTAAAGTAGCCAACACTTTGTTACAGTTTACAGTTTGTAAACAAACATACTCGAGGTATTTAATCTGTTAAGAAGGTTATTGCTTCTTAAGAGCGACAAAGACAGATTTTACGCTGTTTGGTCCCAGGTCGGATTTAAAAGTAATTTCAAGCTTCACAAAACACTATATATATATATATATATATATATATATGTGTGTGTGTGTGTGTGTGGTGTGTGTGTGTGTATATATCAAAAGTTTAAACTGTTTGTTTATCCTTATTACATGTCAAAATGAGTTGAGGAAAAGTTCCTCTCACAATTATGTTTCAAATTGATAACCACATGACACTAACGGGGAACTTACTGGTTCTCTGTTTGAAACTTTGAACATTACTGAGAACTGAAAATGTTACTGTTTACGTGTATGCATATTAACAGGCTAACAGAGTTCGTCGCTGTCCCCTCTATCACTTTAAAACTTATCTAAACCTATAAAAATAATCTCAGGATCAATATACAAGGAAGTGTATCTCATCACATAATCCCGTACGTGGGATAGATTGTTTTATAGGAGTATGACGCAGGCTACCCTGACTTCAGTCCCTTCTCAGTGCCTCTTATTATAGCTTGTAGACGCTCGTGAACAGTGCTGACGCTAGGCATAAGCAGACTAAGCAATTTTAGGGCCCCGAGCAGCTAAAGGGGGCTCCCCTATTCGCTTTCTATATTTACTAGCATGTTTATTAGTATTATTAGTTTGTGTTGTGTGAAGGGGGTGGAGCCAAAATATCCTGCTGAGGGCTCCCAGTGAGCTAGCACCCCCACTGCTCGTGAGAGACAAGATTCCGATCAGAGGCTACTTACTCAGTTGTGAAATAAAAAAATTTGAATCATAGAACTCAAAACCATGAATTAATTTAAATTTTTTACAAATAAATGCAATTACCAATTTTTTAGTTACCCAAAAATAAAAAATCCATTTTCTGTCCATAGAAAACGGAGTCTGGGTTGGTGCTGAGTCTCACACTGTTTCTTTGGGGAATTTTCTAATTTGAATTTAAAATGTTTAAACTGGTAGAAAATTGTCTTTTGGAACTTTTGGAGAAATTATAAATTATATTATTTTTCATTTTTCTTTAATTTTCTTATAAATTTATATAAATTTCATTAATTAAAGTTATTTATTAATCACTAATTTATTTATATTAAATTTTTATAATACCACATTTATTTTTTAAAGCATTAGAGTGTGGTGTATATATATATATATATATATATATATATATATATATATATATTGATTCGTCTCCTTTGAGAAGAAATTTTCTTAATGGCTGATTTTTTATTAACAGAAAAAAAAAGACAGAAAAAAAGGGAAATATTGTCTCGTGGGATGATGCTCTTATTTGTCTTTACGTAGAAAGAAAAGAGACAAAGATTTTTAAACACCTGCTGTTCTTATATATATATATATATATGTGTGGTGTGTGTGTGTGTGTGTGTGTGTGTGTGTGTGTGTAGGTAACTGGCATAAGTGAGTCGAGTGTGATAATTCACAGGTGTAGTAAAGTATTTTTTATGAGGTAACATTTTCGGTTCTCAGAAGATTAAAAAATGTATATAAAAATATCTAAAAAACATTTTTTCTCGAAAAAAAAAGTTTTTCTGATTAGGCTACGTCACGTTAGGTCAGTTGAGGTTGGGTTATGTTAGGTTAAACTGGATTAGCGAGTACTTCATTAGGGAGTACACTTTCCCCACCCGATCCCCATTTTGAACTTTTCCATCAATCCCCTAGCTGTCTGTCCACTAGTCACTTGCATTGTTGCCAATTTAGTTATTTTCCAACTGGATTTAGTTGTTTTAAAAACTTTCTAATTGGAAAAAATTATATTTAGTTCTATAAAACATAATTTGAAACCCCTACTTTTTGGATAATTCGATGCTTCATATTCTAAATGTGATGTTGTGTATATATATATACTATATATATATATATATATATATATATATACAGGGCGTCCCAAAAAAATGTATACACACTTTAAATAATTATAAAGGCAGTGTTTATTAAAATACATTTCATTTTCAAAATGTAATAGAATCTACAGACATTATTTAATTGTTTTGTCAACGCCTGTTTTCAAACTGACGTCCGTTCTGGTCCAGGCACTGCTGATAACGCGAAGCAATGGAATCGCAAACATCACGAAACATTTCGTTTGGTATTTGTGTGCATTCTCGTTCAATGGCTGCTCTCAATTCAGCGACTGTTGCAGGTTTATAGCGTAGACTTTGTCTTTTAAGTATCCCATAAAAAAAGTCTAGTGTGTGAGGTCTGGTGAACGCGGAGGGTATTCTACGAAACCCCTTTGTCCAATCCACATCCACATCGTGCCAAGTACCACTCGCAATACTCCACTCTTCGGTCCGGATCATCTTCATTAATAGCATGGACTAATCTTGGAATGTAACTTTTCCATTGACAGCGCTTCAAAATGCGTTGGACAGACGATTCTGAAATTCCTACCTCACGACTCGCTTGCCGCACAGATTTTCTTGGACTTTGGTGATACGTTTCCAGTACTCTTTCTTGCTTTGTGGGGCTTGTCGATGTCCGTGGTCTTCCGGAACGCTTCTTGTGGACATTCTGAACAGTTCCATCGGCTTCAAACTTATCTCTAATTCGAGTGATGGTAAGTCGCGTAGGTGGATCTGTTTGAAACTCCCTCCTAACTGTCTTTGCACTTCAACTGCGTTTTCACACTTCCAGTAGCATTTTAGAATGAATTTCCTTGTTCAAAGCTTAGTCTGACTGCCATTATTAATTCTAATGGGTTTAACTTGGAAAGAAAGAAACATCAATTGAGCTATCAGCTGTTAAAGTGTGTATACATTTTTTTGGGACGCCCTGTATATATATATATATTCTAAATGTGATGTTTGTGTATATATATATATATATATATATATATATATATATATATATATATATATATTATATATATATATATACAGGGTGTTTCAGGAGGAAAGGTCAATACTTCGGGAGGTGATAGTATCGGTCATTGTGAGAAAAAAAGTTCATATGAACGTGTGTCTAATTCTGAATGGTTACGGACATAGAGCTGTTTGAATCTGATGCGCGCGCAGCTCTTCCTCCCCCTTCCCTCTCCTATAACCTTGAACCATGTAAGCTGTAATGTAAGCATGTAACATAAGCCAATCGACAGCTGACTGTTGTGAGTGACATTGTTTGGTGTTTGAAGCAGTGTTAAGAATGCCACACACTTTCACACATGCCGAATATGCAGATATGATGTATGTCTACGGTTTTTACGATGGAAATGCAATACCGTCGACGGTTTCCGAACTGCAGAATTCCGGATCAAAGAGTATTTACCAGGGTTTTCAACACATTGCGTGAGATTGGTACACTTTCCAGCGCTCATGTTTCATCTGAACGTGAAGGTCAACAAGATGTGGATGAAATGGAAAACATTTTTCAGTTGATAGAGCGTAGTCCTACTACTAGCTCACGAAGAATTTCTACACGTCTCGGTGTACCACACACAAGAGTATGGCGAACATTACGTGAGGAAGGCTTGCATCCATATCATGTACAGCGTGTACAACACCTTCAACCAGGAGACGCTGCCATGCGACTGGAATTTTGTCATTGGGTAAATGCTAATCGCCGATTGCTTCGATTAGTACTGTTCACCGATGAAGCTACTTTCACCCGTGACGGTAGCAACAACACTCGTAACTCTCATCGGTGGTCAGACGAAAATCCAAATGCCACAGTGGAAACAAATTTTCAACATCGCTTCTCTGCCAATGTGTGGTGCGGTATCATCGATGATCAGCTGATTGGCCCTGTTACTTTAGAGAATCGTCTTACAGGACAAAGTTACCTAGAATTTCTGCAAAATGAATTGCCAGAACTATTGGAGGATGTTCCTTTGGCTACACGCGCTGGTATGTATCATACTTTCAGCATGATGGAGCTCCTCCACATTCTACCCGTCTGGTGATGCAATACCTAAATCAAACTTTCCCTGGTCGATGGATCGGCCGCGGTGGTCCCATTCAATGCCCACCAAGGTCACCAGACCTCTCTCCGTTAGATTATTGTTTGTGGGGGTGGATGAAAAGTCAAGTTTACAAAAGAAAGGTGGATACACGAGACGAATTGCTCGCGCGCATTTTGGATGCTGCTGCCCGCATAAAGGAACGTCAAGGTCAACTCAGACGAACAACACGCGATCTTCGCACACGAGTTGCAAAGTGCATTGAGGTTGACGGTGGGATTTTCGAAAACTATTGTAAACTGTAACAAATTTGTCATTTCTGTATCTGATGCCATTCAAAATGCCAATGTTTAAACATTAAATATTAGAAACAGTAATTGGTTTCTCTTTCTTGGTTACCATTAACAATGCTTTTGTATTTGTAGATTCAAACAGCTCTATCTCCGTAACCATTCAGAATTAGACACATGTTCATATGAACTTTTTTTCTCACAATGACCGATACTATCACCTCCCGAAGTATTGACCTTTCCTCCTGAAACACCCTATGTGTATATATATATACTGTAAATCAGTTAAATCTAATAAAATTGTCGTGAAACATTTTTAAGTTTTTACTCTGGTGCTACATACCCCACCTTCGCCCTCACGGTCTCACCCCCTCGGTCCTCATCCATCCTCACTGAAAATTTGGACATCCCCTCTAATTTCATTTCCTGGGGAAAACACTGTACCTCACTATTTAACGACTTAACAGAAGAAAACCTTCGAGCTCCCAATTGCACCCGAAACACTTATCACACCCTTCTCAGTTCGATGACACTAAGGTTAGGTTAGATTAAATTAGGTTAGGTTAGTTACTTTTAGATATATGAATTTGAAAAAGTCGGTACGCCGCATTTGCGGAGATTCGCACATGTGTATGTGTGTGTGTGTGTGTGTGTGTGTGTGCGTGTTCATGTAGACTTATTTCTATTTAAGGCTTCGTTGCAACATTTCATTGAGTGGTTATAACACTGCGAACGAGATCCAGTTTAAAATACTTTTATTGCAAACGCATTCTCAATTAAACGATGAAGAACAGAAGTAAAACTTGGCAAATAAATCAGTGAATGAAAGAAATGTATTTTGAAAGACCCAAAATGAAGCGACAGTAATGTAGTGTTTTAATGCGTCGTTTCTTACGGATCTTTGTATAGTTTAGTGTCAGGTTGTTGTTTAGAGGAATTAAGACTACATGGTTGCGTGAATGTGATTTGAGCACTGACCTCAATGGAGGGAGAAACCACCTCCAGAGGGCATCTTACTCCTGATGAATCATGCACCCGGACCTCGCGTGTATCCTTGGGGTATGGGTAAAGCAAACAAGAAAGATGCGATCTAATGATTAACTGAAACATCTTTCTTAAGCGTTGTTGCTTGGGATCACTTATGCGTAGAATATATATATATATATATATACCTTACCTTACTTTATGTTGTTTCGTGTGTTGGTCTCTCTTCACACGGAGGTCAAGCTGGTGGCCCCGCCTCTAGGTCTGGCCTGGTGGAGGAGCGAGTTACTTTCTTGCGCTCTCCACCGTACATAGCCAGGCACGCCCGGCTCATCTGGTACTGTCCTGAGCCAGGCATCCAGTCTTTTCTTGAAGACTTCAACTTTGACCCCCGTTACGTTTCTGAGGTCCTTAGGAAGCTGGTTGAAAAGTCTTGGCCCCCTGACAACCAAGCTATTTTCCTTCAGGGTTGAGGAGGTCCCTTGTCGTGCTTTTAATTTGGGAACACTACACATTCTGCCTTTCCTATTTTCCAGTGTTGTTTGAATGGTAATTGGGTTTAGTTTTAGGTTTGGTACCAGTTTTTCGATCATTTTCCATATGTAGATTATGATGTACCTCTCTCTTTCTTCTTTCCAGTGAGTACAGATTTAGTTTACGTAGTCTTTCCCAGTAGTTGAGTTCTTTGCAGCCATCAATCTTGGCTATGAAATGCCTTTGCGTTTCTTCTAGTTTATTAGTTTCTTCCTTTTTATATGGGGACGTCAAAACTGAGCAGTATTCAAGTTTTGGTATAATCAGTGTTTTTAGCAGGGGAATCATTACTGTCCTGTACCTTCTCTTGAACGTTCTTAGAACCTGTCCGGCGACTCTTTTTGCTTTATTTATCGCTATCTGATTTTGTGTTTCGAATTTCGCATCATCTGCGAATATATATATATATATATATATATATATATATATATATATATATATATATATATATATATATATATATATATATATTATATATGTGTGTGTGTGTGTGTGTGTTGTGTGTGTGTGTGTGTGTGGTTAACAAGTAGCTTAAGTAAATCCCATACACTCTCAGACTTTCCTAATAACTCTTGTAAAAGCGGTTCTCATTGAAAAGGATGTTTTAAGCATTAGTCGTAAACGCTTTTAATTGGTGACAGGAAACCGTCGTTAATTATCGCAGGTTTGAGCCTCCGCGTCTTACCTTTAACCCGATCCGTAATCCGCCTCATTACGGGCTTAATACAGAGAAGGAAGGAAGAGAAGGAGGAAGGGTTGGGCCCAAGGAATCCGCTCCTCAAAGAATCCTAAGAGACTTATCGCGGATCGCCAGATCAAACGGATTTGCGCAAACAAAGTTTTCTTATTCTGAAGAGAGAGAGAGAGAGAGAGAGAGAGAGAGAGAGAGAGAGAGAGAGAGAGAGAGAGAGGAGAGAGAGAGAGAGAGAGAGAGAGAGAGAGAGAGAGAGTAAAAAACAAAAAGGAAATGCTAAAAATTTCCTTTGAAATGATTTAAATATGACACAGATTGCTCTACACAAGCCGACTCATTCAGTAATATATATATATATGATGAAATAGAGGCAAGAAGAATTCATGGCCCATAAACCCATATAGACATTTAAAATAGATGAAAGCTGCATTTCATCTCAATGCTGATGCCCATATACCCATTGTGAACATAAGGTATTTGAGGCCAATCATATATACGCTCCGTTTCTTTCTCAATCGTGGCAGTCCCGCATCCTTATTAAGCTCACCTTCGCTATCTCTACTCGCTCCATTTTCTTTAATTTGTCTCTGCAGTTTATTTATTTCTTGCTTTTGTCTCTTTCAACATTTAACAAATGTTCAGTTTCGAGAAAATGTTTTGTTTCCTTTTAAAAAATCGATTCTTTTGCATTAATGAAACACTTTTTAGCCATTTATTCGATAAATATTAAAGATTTGCTCTTTTGTACTACAAAAGTTTTTTTTAGATTTTGATGTCTGTTTTGGCGCTTCAAGTTTCATTTCGAAATTCTTAGTTTTAAACGTGATTTTATTATTTCATTTACAAAATAACTGACTGCGTCATTATTTAATTACATTACTGAAGTATTGATATGTGTGTGTGTGTGTGTGTGTGTGTGTGTGTGTGTGTGTGTGTGGTGTGTGTGTGTGTAAATGAATTTATGTTACTGTTCTACTTTGGTTTCTCTATATCGGTGCCCTAAAATGAAAACTTAATCTAAACCAACAAATCAAACTGTAAAAATGTGCGATGTGATACACGCAATTATCCAGTAATGATTATCGCATTATTTACTGTTGAAAAGGAAGGAAAAGAGTTTACAGTGCGTCATTCCTTTGTCGCTTACCTTTATTGCTGTTTTGCTGATGCAGTCGTAATTTGGAGAGAATGCGTTTTTATTTTGGATTCGCCTCCTAATGTTTACTGACGCTCAGAAACAGGAGCGCAACCTCTCTTTCTTGCTGTCTACAGACACTGGTTCATTGGGGAGAGGGGGAGTTGGGGAGATGGGGAGCGGAGATTTGGATCCGTTATTCTAGATGTGTACAATAAATTTACTTTCATCATGTAAAGGGTTTCAGAGAGATATATATATATATATATATATATGGGATGAATTTCACAATTAAACACGTGAATTGAATGAATGATGTAAACCCACAAGGAAAAAGAAAAATTATTCCAAGGCCTTTCGTGTATTCAGAAGTGTATACACGAAGTGTATTCAGAAGTGCATTCATTCCCTGACGAGGTGTACTTCTGAATACACGAAAGGTCTTGGAATCTTTTTTTTCTTTTCCTTGTGAGTATATATATATATATATGCGTGTGTGTGTGTGTGTGTGTGTGATTTATTATATTTTTATTCATTACATTAAAATAGTTTTGCTCATTGCACTTCAATTACGTTTCATTAACTCTGTTTTTGATACAACAATTTTCTAAACTAACGAGATAGATTTTGAATCTCGTTTCTAACGAATGATGCCTTTCACCGCACTCCAAATGGAGAATAGGGCAGACGATCAATAAAAAATTTTTATTGGGTAATGTATTAAACTCTTATTTCTGAAACTCTCGATAATGAATTTGCTTTTTCTTCGACACCAAATTATTCTTTTCTCGAAACCTTTCACGAGAATTGTTCAGAAAACTTTTCATCGACATTCAGTCCATAAAGAAACGTTCTAACTGATATCCGTTAAGGTTTCGTTGTAACCACGTTGCAAACCCGCTGCTCGTTAGATCAGCGAGGTTAAGCGTCGTTGAGTCTGTTCAGTAATTGGATGGATGGTCGTCTTCTCCGTTTAGACGATGTAGCGATCCGTGGTTTGGATCCCACGTACAGCAACTGCGCATCCTCTCTGTCACGAGACGTTTGGCGTTATGAAGGTGGTTAAGCAATGCCAAATATTATTAATATTGATATCCGCATTCGCAAAGCCCGATTCCTATAATTTTAGAGAGCGGTTTGCAATGAAAGATTTTTCTGCAGATATTTCAAGAACGTTGTTCTGCTTCGTCGTTGTTTTGGATTCTTCTCATGAAACTTTAGTCGAAAAACCAAAATTGAAACTCGAATTCGGTGAGTTTAAGAACTCCTTTTGCCATGGATACTGATTTTTTACCTTTTATTTCGCAATATGCATATTAAAATATACAATTTGAGATATTATGAACGCAAATTTGGCGTCACCCGATTTGAAAAAAAATATGTTGCTGAACCCAATTTGAAGAAAGTGTCTACTTCCTTTTCTGCTTCAGAAGCAAAGCGAGATAAATTGCCTAATTTTACGTAAATCTCGAAGAAGACATTCGCAGAAATGGAACACGTCTGATACGTTCATTTCTTACGGAGAAAAGAATTGTAGAAGTTACTTATTTTCTAGATATGCGTAAAGTAAATCTGAATTCCCGTTCAATTTAACACTCAAATTTCACTAATTTAGAAGTAATGGTTCATCGATAGAACGCTTCATTCAAACGTTGCTCTAAAGGTAATACAGTTGCAAACAATAACAAAGAGAGGCTACTCAATATATATATATATGAATGAACTCAGAATGGTTCCCTGAGGTTTTTTATGATACACACAGACCGTGCATGGAACAAGAAACTCTTCTAGGAAAATTAAATCCACTATAGTCCGAATAAGTAATGGTAAATGACAAATAGTGTACTATAGTTTTTTCTTTTTCATAATGCTAGCCCGACGTGGGCAACGGGTCACTCGCAAAGAGGTCCCAAAAATATAGGTTCCCTCACCAGCTATCTGCAACGCAGATAGGATCCAGCTTTGGGACAGGATCTAGGATTTAAAGCAGCCTAGCCCAGCTACATTTAGAACCTCAATATAAGCAAAAGACTCGCTGCCTTCACGTCAGATTGAATACATCAAAGAAAAAGGCGTAACTATTATATTTTTAGCCAAAAACCAAAACTTAAACCTCAACTGGCAGAATTGAGCGTCCTCTTTTCAAGGCACATAACATCATGAAATGGACATGTTATGTGCCTTGAAAAGTGGACCCTCAATTCTGCCAGTTGAGGTTTAAGTTTTGGTTTTTGGCTAAAAATATAATAGTTACCCCTTTTTCTTTGATGTATTCAATCTGACGTGAAGGCAGCGAGTCTTTTGCTTATATTGAGGTTCTAAATGTAGCTGGGCTAGGCTGCTTTAAACCCTAGATCCTGTCCCAAAGCTGGATCCTATCTGCTTTGCAGATAGCTGGTGAGGGAACCTATATTTTTGGGACCTCTTTGCGAGTGACCCGTTGCCCACGTCGGGCTAGCATCATGAAAAAGAAAAACTATAGTATTTGTCATTTACCATTACTTATTCGGACTATAGTGGACTTAATTTTCCTAGAAGTGTTCCTTGTTCCATGCACGGTCTGTCTGTGTGTATCATATATATATATATATATATATATATATATATATATATATATATATATATATATATACATACACATTATTATGATTTTATGAGTAGTTCCTGATTGTATTTTCTTTTGGAGGTGAAGCATATTGGCCTTCTTCTGGGACTGGCTTCATGGAGGAAAGAATTATCTCCTTCCGATCTGGGCCTCGTGTCTGATTTATACAGACTTGCGGGCTACGTCGTAGCCAATGTCGTAACACCGCTTCCCGTCGATCAGCAAAGTTAAACGACATTAGGTTTGGAAAGTAGTTGGGTGGGAGATCGTCCTCCGGGTCCAGACTGTGAAGCGACCGTGGTTCGGATCCCACGTAAAGCTTATGACCTCAGACGTTGCGAAAGAGGTCAAACAACCTCATCAACCAACTTATATAAACTTCAGTCAATTCGACCCGAATCAAACCTGGTCCATATAACTATATAGAGATAATCTAACCTAACCTAACCGACCCTCAAAATTCGAAGTTTGTTTTCTTCATGTCTGTTTATCGCAGAGTAAATTAAAACTTACTTTTTATACTATTGGCAATAGTAGGCTACAAATATTTGAATTAACGAATTAAAATATATAATAAAATTAGTAATAGCAAAAATACCAACATTAATGATAATGAAATATTATTACTACTACTACTACTACTACTACTACTATTAATAATAATAATAATAATTATCATTATTATCATTGTTGTTACTATTATCAATATCATTAATGATATTATTTAAAAAAAATTGTAAAATCCTTTTACGATCGCAATTTCATAATTGCAAAATGATTGCACAGAAGAAGCCATCTGCTGTTAAAAAGGACATATACACACATCTATCTTCCTTCATCACGCATATATATATATATATATATATATATATATATATATTATATATATATATATATATATATATATATATAAGCGCATCTTTTGTGAAGGTTCGCAATAATCTTTTGTCAGTTAACTGCGGGTTCTTTGATAGACAAAGATCAAACGTTGCACCACCATCAAACACCTTTCGCGAATAGATTATTATATATATATATATATATATATATATATATATATATATATATATATGGGATTTTATATATATATCAGAAATTTTTTCAACACATATGTTAATAAATTAAGTAATAGAAGAAAGTTTGTTTACAAATCCCATATCCGCCCACATACCCACTCAGTGTACTAGCAGCTCGCGGCATCCTTGGCAAGTCCAATCACACACACACACACACACACACACACACACATATATATATATATATATATATATATATATATATATATATATATATATATATATATATACGTTTTTTTCGTTACAGGTAAAAATATGGTTCCAGAATCATCGTATAAGATGAAGAGAGCGGCCAAGGAAAAGGCGATGAGTGAACAATCTTCCTCGAATAATACAGTAAGTTTGTGTGAATTGTTTTCGGTTTGCACAAACACCGTTATTGTTTCTTATTTTCCTTTTAAATAATTTGTATTTCTTTAATGGACACAACTTAGAAACATTTTTATAAGTGACGTTAGAATCAGCTTCATAATAGGATGGAATGTCTCGTATAATTTCAGGTCAGGTCGGTTGAGCTAGAAACTCTTTCGTAACGACGTTATGCCCGTCTTTATTGGCGGACTTATACCCATTTCGTCGACAAAACGAAACAACCAACACTCTAAAAATCTAATTTAACCTAACTTAACCTAATCTAACCTAGCTTAACCTGGCTTATTTGAACCTAACCTAACTCAACCTAACCCACAATAAGTTGTCAATTGTTTAGTCTCGTTGGTGAAATGTCGTTAGTCTTCTCTTTGGAGAAGTTCTCTAAAGAATCCCGAACCCAATATTCGACGGGTACATAAAGAGCTTATTTTGTGTGCAAATACTCGACCCCACTAATTATTGATTAATTCTTTTCCTTCCCTCTGCGGGAATCGAACCAAGAGCCCTGTGATGCAAACCGATCATTGATTTACGACTGAAATTATTCATAAACGATTTGTAATTTAATTAACTGTTTTGCATCTGCGAATTTTAATATTGCATCTCTTCATGCAAAGAAGTTTAAACTGACATTTTTTTACTTACCTTACAGTGCGTTTGAAGATCATGTCATAATCTTTAATTTACCCTCGCATGAAGGGTCGCTTTTAAGGGGGTGCAAAGAGGGGCATTTTTCCCGGGCTTCGCGTTCAACATGGGCTTCATAATAAGGCCCATGTTGAAAAAAGGCTCGACAACATGAGGCTCTCATTTTGCCATGACTTTATTTTTTTTTCAGTGAAAGTTGATTTGAAATATGGAGGAAAATGCATTCGATATTTATCTTAATAAGTGAATATCACATACAGTAACTTACATATTTAAATATTACAAAACATTACGCAACAATTTTCCTTTGAATAAATTATAAATAATTTTGCCTCGAAGAAAGTCAGAAAGAAGGTGTTTTGGTTGTATTTTTTATGTAAAGTTCTATATTTGTTTGTATAATTGTTTATTCTTGTCTTGAAGAGAGGATGGGGATGGGGGGAGGGGACTCAATCTTTGCTTTGCGCACCGGGCCTCAGAAATATTAAAAACAGACTTGTTTGTATGGGCATATTGTGCCACAGAAACTGATGCTAATGTCTGGTTAAAAAAGTTTCGACATTATGGCTTCTAGTCTTTCCATGCTTGTATTCATTATAAACGCGAGTCTCATTATTTATCAACAGGGTGTTCCATAAGTCCCTTTACCTCTGAACCTTTTCCTACCAGAATAGGGTGACGGTAAAGGGAGTAAAAGGACTTATGGAATACCCTGTATTTCTCAAAGTTTGCTTCGATCAAAATTGAGGTGAGACGAGCGATATAAGTTGACATTTATTATCAGCGTTGACACGTTTCTCTTCTACGTTTACGGTCTGTTGACATGACTTTTTTCTCTTGCCGACAGAATGCATCTTCGCCTCGACGCATTTCAGTTCCTGTTTTGGTGAAGGAGGAATCCGCCGCCAAAGGCTCTTCTTCGTCCACGTCTTCAACTACATCATCGGCAGACCTAAAGCTCTCCCACCCACGTGACACTCCCACCGGTGGGCCCCACGTGGGTTCGAATTCGGTCAGTCTTTTACCGTCGAGTCACTTGTCCACTTGCGATACGTCGGTATCCTTAGACCCCTTCCGCCCCCACGGTGCGACAGAGAACCCGGTCAGCGGGGGCTCATCTTCCTTCCCGGCAATGACGCAGCTACATCACAATCCTAACAACCCTTATTTGCACCACCAGAGGGCGTGGTAATCCAATTCAACCCAAACGAACTCGCATGAGCGAATCTGAATGATATTTAATACAAAAATGAAGTCAGTGAGTGAAAAATAAGATACTATTTATGACGTCATCTTGAAACTAATTACTCATCTTTCAAATTATACTGTAGTTAAATAATAAACAAAATTAACGTGAACAGTTATTATACAAAGACATGAATTAAATGCAGTTATACATTTGGAATCAAGTTTCCACAATAAGAAATACAAAGAATCAACTCTTTCATGTGTGTATATATATATGTATATCGCATAATATATATATATATATATATATATATATATATATATATATATGAAGAGCTCATAAAAAACGTTTGATTATGTATAAATAAATACAATTGTGTATGTCTATACATCGTACCATACATAAATGTATATATTAATAGAATATATATAGGTACTTAATATTGTAAATATTTAACCCGAAAGAAATTGTACTTTGAAGGTGACCAAATCGATTTGTAATAACGAATTCCAAACTATAATATAACGAAATCAATCTATTCCAATTAATATTATAATGTAAAGTAAATAGTTATTTCGTAAATTACCCAAATTATTTGTATAAAACTATAAATAAATAAGAAATAAATGTAAAATATTACTACTAATATAAATTTAGGTCATAAAATGATGTGTAATTTCGTGTGTGAAACTATAAGACAATTTAATATATTGGTAGCAAGAAATGCTTTTAATTTCACCTATTATTTGTTTAGTGTGTGTGTGTGTGTGTGCGTGTGTGTGTTTACGTTATGTAGAGAATGTCAATTTGAGACTTGAAGTTTGCGAATTAATGTGAATGTAATGAAACTTCAATAAATATAAAATTATATTAAAATAGGAAAGCAAAACGACTCCTAATATCAGAACAAGAAGTAACAGAAATGTGACGTTTTGTACACAATATTTTGGCGAAATGTGACGTCAAGTGGAATCGTCACTGTGCGTCGGACGTAAGATGACGCGATCATAAGTAAGCATGATGACGAGTCTTTACGTCAAGATGTTTGTCTAGGAAAGTTGATTTTTTTAACTCTGTAAAAGAAATCGGCTGCTACTTGTTTATTTAGAGGGAGAGGTGTGCAAGAAAGTGTGTACGTGTGAAAGAGAGAGAGAGAGAGAGAGAGAGAGAGAGAGAGAGAGAGAGAGAGAGAGAGAGAGAGAGAGAGAGAATAATAAATGAAGCATAAAAAAAAGTAGGAAGAAATCAATATAATGAACGAAAGTGGTAAACAGCGCATTTATATCTGTATTAAAAGTGAATTAAACAAACAATATTCAAATAATTTTATTATTATCATCGTTTTTGCGCGCGAACGAATGCCGTTGTCTGAGAAACATTGAAGACCTATTTTCTTATTTATTAACGTACTTTTTTCGCCTTTATGAAAGAAGCGACGAGAGGAAAAGAAATATTTAATAACAAACCTATTTGGAAGGGCAAAGAAAGTAATTCCCTGAATTAAATCATACTATTAATATGATAATAATCTGTAATAATAATAATAATAATAATAATAATAATTAATAATAATAATAATAATAATACCCGAAACCCTTTCTTCGGTTTGGACACTTTACTGATACAAGCCATTTGAACAGGGTTGGTTACCAAACATGTGAAAATCGATGACATGTGTTCAAATCTGGTGTACATATATTAGTCGCGCTTTCGTTTACATCTATTGGAGAAATTTTTTCTAGAGATAAACGATCATTTTTGTCGTTGTACTTAACAATTACGGAGAAATCGGCTTTTCCAAAAGAAATTCATGCTGAGCAACGGCGTACCTCGTACACGCAAATGTAAAGGACTTCGGTAGCTCCGAACTCAGAATGACGAGTCGATATAAATGCAGTTGAAATCAGTAAATAAGTTTGGTGTAAGAGAATGTGGTTGTACCTTATTTATTACATCAACTGTGGGACAGAAAGTAGAAAAGTTGATGTTTAAGATGATCCGCGTAAAGGAATGTGAATAAATGAGACTTCGTCCGTAGGGGATGTGTGTATTCTCTCTCCTATGGCGGATGGAAGACATGTAAGCTAAATATGTGCTTTCATGTGTCTATGTGAACATAGAAATGGAAGAGTCTGGTGGTGGTTGTTTTTCTTTAAAGCTTCATCCTACACCGGTTCTGTGAAGGGCCCTTGAAACGAGAGGACCGCGTCCCGAGGCATCCGAACAGCCTCGACTTCGTCTTCTCACTTTCAGCTACAATCTTTTTACGGGTCCCTTCTCCTTACTTGGTGTTCTCGTAGTAATTCATAATTAAAACTGAAACAGTTATTATTACGGGTAAAACGTGTGACTGAAGAATTTACAGAAATTTAGTTGGTTTGTTTACATTCTGAAATGAAGAGATTCGGACGTGCTTGGACATCACGTATATATACCATTTGCGAGAACTGCCCAAGTATTGATCGTATAAGCTGGACTTGGAAATTTTTTATCAAAAAACTATTTTAATAGTATAAAAATGTATCACCAACGTTATTTATTTTCGTGATATATATATATATTATATATATATATATATATATATATATATATATATATATATATATATATATATATATATATAGTGTAGTGAATTCTTCATGAAGCAAGTAAATATGAAAAGAGTTCCAGCTCACATTAATTTTCGCACTTCACGCGATGAAATTTTGGACTTAACAATTCCTATCAAAACTAAGACACGCATTTTAACATTATTTTATTTAATGTCTTCTAAATTTAGGCCTACTACATGACAGAAGCTGTTCATTAGTACAAATTTCAATGAGGGTTAAAATTTCCTTTGCAACATTTCAGTCACGAAAATGAAGCAAAATAAAACGAATCTTTCAATAAAATTTGTATGAAAATAGAGTGGAAAGAAAGATCCAAGACCACCTTTAAAAATGCCTTCACAAAGTACCGCGCATCCATCCGGAGACTGAGATGAACAAGCTTAGATTAAGTCATATTTTGTTAACCATTTTAATGAAATAACATTTAAAATATTTCATCACTGTCATTATATCAGGATTTAGATTAATTGTTCTAATGTTAATTTAACTGTTAGTTTATACAGTTTATCTAATTATTACTTGTTTATGTGACAACGACTGTAGATATACGAGTAAAGGGTAATATATATATATATATATATATATATATATATATATATATATATATATATATATATATATATATATATATATATATATATACTGTGCAATATACATGTGGATGGCATTAGAAATTCATTTCTATATTTACACTTCCATAAATATTTGTTGCTATACTTACAGTATGTCTATGTATCTTTTTAAAAAAATTCTATACTTTATAATTATGTATGCATCTTCAAAGAAAATTCTATACATGCCTATGTTACGGGAAATCTGTGTAACTAAAGATTTCATGAAATCCCTAAAATGTTCAGAGATTTCATGAAATCCCTAAAATGTTCAGGGATTTCATATAAGGTTAAGTCTGATATTTTCGTTAAACCTACGGAAAAATATTGAATGCCCGGTTAAGTCAACTGTACGCCTTTGACGATTAGTTAGGTTAAGTCGTGATATTTTCGTTAAAACTAACAAAAATACCTCGACTTAACCTTACACGAAATCCCCGAACATTTTAGGGATTTCATGAAATCCCTAGTTACACAGATTTCCTGTAACATATATATATATATACACTAACATTTCAATACTTTTACTATACTTACAATCTCTCTGATACGAATCGTATTCAAATAAAAAAATATTATCAATAAACAAAATTCTAATGTTTGGATCATTTTGAGTTTTTAATTAATTACTTTTTCAGAATTAAAATGTTGTTTGTTGTTTCGATATGGTTGTTTAAACTCCTTCGCAGTATCTAAGGTCATGTGACAGAGAGGGCCAACAGTTTTACGTGGGATCCGAACCACGGGTCGCTACATAATCTAAATACAGAGGACGGTCTCCCATCCAATTACTACCCCAGACTGAATGTCGCTTAACTTCGCTGATCGATGGGAACCGATGTTAGACATTCGCCGTGATAAAGCCCGTCAAAACTAAAATAGAAGATGGAAGAGCATACATGTAGAAAGAACAGTTTAATGTTTTTGTTTTTTTAATGTTTTACAAAGAAGAATCCTTGTTTCATTACACAGGCTCCCATTTATCTCTTTATCTATACCTTACTCCAAATATATTTCTATACCCGTATCTTCATTAATTTCTATATTATATATACCGGTATACCATCCCTGGTTATATATATTTTTTTACGTAAGAAGGAGAGATCAAGAGCGATTGCCTGCAAAACTACCTCCCCTTAGAAGTAGAGAGCCGAAATCAAGGTCTCCGATACTCTTAAAACAGTCTTTTTTTTTTTTTTTATTAATTTTGAAAGGATTGTGTAGCGTGTAAGATGCATGTATGTGTTGTGAGGAATAGAAGGAGAAGTGTGTTTGAAAACATGCTGGACTGCTCGCAGGATAGATGAGCTATGGAAAAAGACCAGCTAACGAGGACAGTGACAGAGTAAACGGGAGTTCCAGCACTCCCTGTCTCCTGCCTAACATCAGGAGTACTTTCCTAGTCGATTGGTGTCTACAATCTCATATATATATATATATATATATATATATATATATATATATATATATATATATATATATATATATATATATATATATATCAGAGATGCCCAAAATAAAGTGAATACCTTGTAAGAGAGTTAAATTTTATTCTGATGAAGAGCTCTCAGTTCAAATGTCAACACGAGAATTAAAACAGTTGGTTAATATGGAGTAACTTTTCTATGGTCATCATTTAGGGCTTGGCACGTCTCGGCAGAGATCGAGGCAATGAATTTTTGGCATCATGGCAAAGTGAAGATTCTGCCCAAGTTCAGTTAAGGTTTCTTCTCGGAGGTCTTCATTTTCAAGACTGACGATCATGGCTTTGATTTCGAGTTATGTGCCAATCATTTTGACTACAGCCTGACTGTTCACACACTCAACCATCAGTAATGGTAATATATTATGAGCACCAACTGTACCAGTTTCATTAATGGCCTACAAAACTTTCGATGCAAGGCACGTCTTCATCCTAAAATTAACACATGCCTTGCACGTAAACTTTGTCTGCCTGCTCGTTTTATTATGGTGCTCTCTCTCTCTCTCTCTCTCTCTCTCTCTCTCTCTCTCCTCTCTCTCTCCTCTCTCTCTCTTCATATACATATATATATATATATCCGTAAATGGCTAGAGAAGTCCTGTTCTTCTATTTACAGAAGGTTTAGAAAACCATGATGATTGAAGGATTATTTACAAGACCTTATCGCTACGTTACGTTTCCAATTAGTGATCTTTCGTACAATGAATCCATTGAGAAGTCGTGAAATTCGCCCTTACGACTGATAAAACATCTTTGGGCTATTTTTTGGCTACTCGTAGCGACATTGGGCTACTGAGCTACTTTGGGCCATTGTTCAAAATGAACGAAATATGTGGGTAGCCCAAATGGTCCCCTTTCTTGTGTTGTTACAGGCAAAGTGTCTTTATTCAGCTCATCTTGTTAAACTCTGCTACTTTATTTAGTTTTATCGATGCATTTCAGATAAGGAAATCCTTTATTATTATTGTTGCTGTTGTCGTTATCGTCATTTTTATTATTATTTTTAAAGTAAATAAAGATGAACTGCATTTTTATAACGATGAAATAAAGGACTATATAAATAATTGCTTTTTTCTCCTCTCACATTATTTTTAAGGAATTTTTTATCATATATCTCGTATATGGACACGGTTTGCAGCAAACTCCCTCACCAGTCATGCGTGGCTAACTACGAAGGCAGGAGGAGAGCGAACAATTCTTCCTCTACCAAATTTCTCAAATGAGGTGCGATGCTGCAGAGGGGTCAATGGCAGGTCGATCCTAAACTGTCATTCAAAATTATCAAATTATCACATATATATATATATATATATATATATATATATATATATATATATATAGAGAGAGAGAGAGAGAGAGAGAGAGAGAGAGAGAGAGAGAGAGAGAGAGAGAGATGACTTTCACAAATAAACATGTGAAATTAAGAAATGACACCCACCCACATGGAAAAATTAAAATGATTCTAAGGCCTTCCGCATATCTTTTGTATCTATACCCTGACGAGGTATAAGAATATACGAAATGCCTTGGCATCTTATTATTATTTTTCTTTGTGGGTGTGTATTACGAGGGTAGGAGAAAATCAGACAGCCAACATAAAGTATGTATATATATATATGTGTGTGTGTGTAATATAACCTTTGGTTTGCTTCCGCCCGAATTTTTCATTCTGACGAAGGTCAAGCTTTTCATTCAACCTTAGACCTACAATTTAACGTGGAATCCGAACCACGCCCCATCAGCAGCCCAGCGACTTAACCACTAGGCCACCCAGGGTACCCATTTATCTACCAACCACTTTCTTTACTGTGTGGAAGGATGAACAGCTGGGTTTTGCTGCGCGCCGGCTGCAGTCACCGGGTCTCGATCCCGTGGCCGATGAGTTCGTAGTCAGCGACGCTAACCACTACACTACACCACCGAGGCGCATATATATATATATATATATATATATATATATATATATATATATATATATATATATATATATATATATATATATATATTCACAGAATAAAAATTATCCAATATTTTCTAAATTAAAATGTTCTCTTTTTGAGATCATAACTACTCCTAAAAATGAGTTAAATATGAATAGAAACTATTAATTTAATTAATATACTTTTATCATAATTTTTATTGACTTAAATCTTAATTTACGTCAACATTTAATCTTAACTAAATGTAAAAAGGAAAATCTTTTTTCAAAGATTTCCTCCAAGAATTAAAGGCAATTATTATTATTAACAATATATATATATATATATATATATATATATATATATATTATATATATATATATATATATATATATATATATATATATAAAAGGGCCTCTGACCATCGGATTGACAACAATGGAACTCCGACCTTCAAAAAGATCCAAAAGATGAATTAAGATATATTTAACATGGATACGATAATTATTGTATTATCGGACAAAGAAATCGGACTAAACACGATATTACATAATGGGGAAATCGGATGAATTTTATAGCGATAAATCCTTATTAAAATCGGGCTTCTCTTTATCTCTAAGCTGTTTTCTTCTTATCTCGCGTCTGATCGAACTTATCGCATTTCTACAGAACTTTGTATGAAATAAACTTTGAAAAATTAAAAGGTTTTAATGTCATTTTGATATCTTATTATTGTCTGACCACCAAAATTGTGATAAAAAAAATAGTTGTCCTCGGCTAAATTTAAGTAAAAACTGCTTATTAACTAACATTAAAGTACACTTACATCTTCATAAGGTTCACAAGGTCCAGTTTAAGGGGAAAAACATTGCTATGGTGATGGTATGGTTATTGTAAAAGGAGACCAGACTCTTTTTAAATGTCCGACGAGGTGTTAGAGGTAAAAGGTCACAAAGAAACTATTAAGTGTCAAAATTTATCGTAGCTTTTTGCGAACCAGCTATCTCTCTCTCTCCATATTTACAGGATATATATATATATATATATATATATATATATATATATATATATATATATATAATATATATATATATATATATATATATATTATATATATTATATATATATATATATGGGAAATAGAAAAGGTAGTGCATAGTGTTCCTAAACTAAACGCCAGAGACAAGGGACACACCCTTCCCTTAACTCTGAAGGAAAATAGCTTCGTTGTCAAAGGGGAAAAAAATTTCAACCAGCTTGCGAAGAACATCGCCTGACTATGTTCAGCATAGTTCAGCAAGTCGTTCTTCCACCAAGCCAGGCCTAGAGGTGGGGCCACCAGCTTGACCTTCATGTGAAGAGAGATCGACGCACGGAACTACTACCAGGCATACCAGATATGTAACTCGGTACAGTAGTGGTTAGTATCCATTATTACAAATTTTTCGATACTGGGTTCGATTCCCGGCAGGGGGCGTTCAGGTCACCCAGCTGTTTATTCTTCCGTAAAGAAATGGTTTGGTAGATAAATGGGTACCCGGAGTAGTTTAGTGGTTAAGACGCTGAGCTGCTAATCGGGAGGTCGTGAGGTTGAGTCCGGGCGAGGTCTTTGTAATTTCTGATCAGACTAACGACATCTGATCGACAATATCAAATAACACTGGGGAACAAAAAAAAGAAATTTTCTTGGTGCCTGAGATTTTAGACCTTATTCTGGATATTTTCATGCCACTGATTCAGAAAATATCATCCATTTTGTTCTAGCAGCTCTAGTTTTTGAGATATTGCATACGTCATTACCTACTTTATTACCCTTCTGGAACGGTAGTATGAGTTGCTCGTAAATCTAAATGCCTCTGTATAATTAAATTGTAGCTATGATTTTGCTGATGTTGCTGTTTTGCATGTGTATTGTACATGTACTAACGTGAATTCTTTCCTGTTACAGGTGTTGACATGGCTTCATCACGAAGAAAGTGTTTAAATCATCCAGATGTGTTTTGTTTTATCTGCGGAGAGTACACGTTCATTGAACAGAGAAAAACTATTACTGATTTTGTGAAAAAAGCTTATTTTGCCTATTTCAAAGTACAACTAGGGGACCAAGATAAGCCATGGGCTCCTCATGTTGTGTGTAAAACGTGTACGGAGCATCTGCGGCAATGGACCAACGGAAAGAGGAGGTGCCTGAAATTTGGTATACTAATGGTATGGAGAGAACAGAGAAACCACAGTGATGACTGTTACTTTTGTTTGGTGAATATAAAGGGCATCAATGGACGTAACCGGAGTAAATGGACGTATCCTGACATAGACTCAGCTAGACGGCCTGTTTCACATTCAGATGAGATACCTGTCCCATCATTCAGCCATCTTCCAGAGCTCCCTCAAGAAGATGATGAATCTGCTACTGACAAAGAAAGCATATGTGGGCAAAATGACAGTGATTTCGAAGGACTGTCATCGTTTGCAGAAGGTTTTAGTCAACACGAATTAAACGACCTCATAAGGGACTTAAGTCTTTCGAAGAAATCGTCTGAATTGTTAACTTCCAGGCTGGGAGAAAAAAATTTACTGCTGCTGGGAACGAAAATCACGTTATATCGCGACAGAGAAAAGGATTTACTGCCCTTCTTCTCAAAAGAGAATGATTTAGTTTTCTGCAGCAATGTGCGCGGATTGCTGATGAAAATGGGCATATCGGAATACACACCAAGTAAATGGCGGTTATTCATAGATAGCTCCAAACGGAGCCTAAAATGTGTTCTTCTACACAACGGCAACAGATACAGATCAATCCCAATTGGTCACTCAGTCGGTATGAGAGAAGAGCACGGGACAGTCGCCCTAGTCCTAGAAAACATATCATACCGAGACCACCAATGGGTGATCTGTGTGGATCTGAAGATGGTGAATTTTCTCCTGGGTCAGCAGAGCGGGTACACCAAGTACCCGTGCTTTATATGTCTCTGGGACAGTAGAGCTAAAGATGAACACTGGGTGAGAAGACAGTGGCCTCTGAGAGAAAACATGGTGGTTGGAGAAAAAAATATCATCAACAAAGCTTTGGTTGACAGAGAAAGGATCAAATTGCCACCACTGCACATCAAACTAGGTTTGATGAAACAATTTATAAAGGCTTTGAACAGAGATGGGACGTGTTTTGGCTACATATGTAGAAAATTTCCTGCGCTGAGCATGGAAAAGCTGAAGGCAGGTATTTTCGATGGACCGCAAATCCGGGAACTCATGAAAGACCCGCGTTTCCAAGATTCAATGGACAACATTGAGGCACGTGCGTGGTCATCGTTTAGTATGGTTGTGAAGAATTTCCTTGGGAACTATAAGGCCGATAACTACGGTGAACTAGTGGAGAATATGCTCTCTTCTTTTTGTAAACTTGGCTGTAAAATGAGCATCAAACTGCATTACCTCCACAGTCATTTGGATCGTTTCCCAGATAACCTCGGTGATCTAAGCGAGGAACAGGGTGAACGATTTCACCAAGAACTAAGGACCATGGAAGAACGGTACCGCGGACGATGGGATACTCACATGATGGCAGATTACTGCTGGAGCATCCAACGCGAATGTCCTTGCACATCTCATCGCAAGAAATCTCAGAAACGCGGTTTATGTGAGATGTCTCAATGAAAGAACTTTTTTTGCCGTTCGTGTCTCAAGCTTGTTTGAATTTAAGAAATATTTTTCGTACCTTATGCTTGTTTGATGTTAATACACTATTTTTGCTGACATTCATCATACTTTTGTATTCAATTGACAACAACAGTGATTGCCAGTCAGCAATTATATAATATTATATACATTATATAGAAATATATATAGATATATATCATATCTTGATAAGCAGAGCTGATGGAGAAAAACTAATGTCATTTTTAGAATCAGCGACCTCAATATACCCACAAACAGGTCTAACATCTAAGTCACCAAAAGTTGTGTTCCCCAGTGATATAATCAACAAGTTATTGTAGGTTATATTAAGTTAGGTTAGGTTAAGCTAGTTTTTTTTAGATTGTCGATTGTTCAGTCGTATCGAATAAATGAGTAGAGATCCTTTCTGACCTCCTTCGTGAATCGGGGTTCGAATTTCATATTAAACTGTGGGTCTAAGGTGGGAAAAAAGTTTTACTTTCGGTCAGAATGAACAATTCGAGAGGAAGTAAAACTAAGGTTTTTAACCAAGGTAATATTATACAGAGAGAGAGAGAGAGAGAGAGAGAGAGAGAGAGAGAAGTGTCTGCAATGCAAACTAATGACACAGGCACGTAAATGATTAATTATGACCTTATCCACACATTGATTATAAC
>JAJOZX010000594.1:515000-535000 GCA_023014485.1 Bathynomus jamesi
ATCGAAGACTTTTAGACTCCAGTTATCTATAGAAATAAGTTCGATACGACAGGCCTCGAATAGCGCTCCAACAGCTCTATCCACGAGATTTTTGAATCATTGTTTCAAGTTACAATTCAAGTAGGAAGGGAACGGGGAGTGTGTGTGTGTGTGTGTGTGTGTGTGTGTGTGTGTGTGTGTGTGTGTCTGAGAGAGAGAGAGAGAGAGAGAGAGAGAGAGAAAATGCATATCGGAAGTAAAAGATAAATAAGGAGGTGGAGGAAATGAAAGTAGGAAGTGGGATCTTTTGTTCCTCAGGTGAAAAAATAAATAACATTTATTTAATTTTTTTATTCTTCGCCTGAAAAATCCTTTTAGAATTTAATCACAAATAAATCTTTAATTTAATTTATTTTACTTTTTAAATGCATTTCTTTTTCTTATCAAACTTTTGATAGAATAAAATATTTGCCTCTGAATAAATTGCCTTATGTACTTTGAAGCAGTTTAATTTGTTTCATATATGCAAAATTTATCCCTCACCAGAATTCGAACCCAGGCCTCTGACTCGAAGAGGAGACCCGGGCATTAACTACTCGGCTACGACATATATATATACAGGGTGTTTATAAAGTCCCTATCTATTTCAGTGAAAACGTAGCAGAAAAGGTAAAATTCAATAACAATATAATAGAAGGCATACATTTAATGAATACTTAAGCATATGATTCTACATGAGCACCATCAGTATCTCTACAGAGTTCGAATCAGTCAGCAGCATTGCGGAACACATTTTGGAGCATGACAGGAGTTATTTTTGTTAGTGCTGTTACGATACGAGCACGTAAATGTCCCAGCTTCATTCAAATGGCATTTTAAACACCGTAGTCTTTCAACAAGATGGGGCACCTTGTCATTACCCAAACATTGTTCGGGAGTACCTAAATGAACGATTTCCAAATCGGTGGATCGGACGTGGAGGCAACAGGCCCTGGGCGGCTCGATCTCCTGACCTAACGCCCTTGGATTTCTTTGCATGGGTTTTTATCAAATCAAACGTTTATCAAACGAGGGCTACAGATCTGCAAGATTTACGTGCTCATATCGTAACAACATTTACAAAAATAGCCCCTATCATTCTCCAAAATGTGTTCCGCAATACTGCTGACAGATTCGAACTCTGTAGAGATACTGATGGTGCTCATGTAGAATCATATGCTTAAGTATTCATTAAATGTATGCCTTCTATTATATTGTTATTGAATTTTACCCTTTTTGCTACGTTTTCACTGAAATAGATAAGGACTTTATAAACACCCTGTGTATATATATATATATATATATATATATATATATATATATATCAGGCGCGTGCGGTGAAGCTAGCGATGGGGTACGCTGCTGCCAATAATATATATATATATATATATATATAATATATATTTAATATATATATATATATATTATATATATGAATAGAAACGACATAATATTAAGGAACGTTTCTGCACACGCGGTTCGCCTCATTTTTCATTTATTCGTTATTTCTCTTCCGCGTGTGCAGAAACGTTCCTTAATATTATGTCGTTTCTATTCATTTATATACTGCGTGGTCATTGCAGTTAAATGCATATATATATATATATATATATATATATATATATATATATATATATATATATATATATATATATATATATATATATATATGAAATGAAAATGAAAAGGTTTATTGGCAAATATTATTAATACAATGACAGTTCATATACTAAGAATAGAAATATATACAATTGATTAGAAATAATACTGTAATGTCGAAGTTAAGTGGAGCTACAGACAGACGTTTTCGTACCAAGAAGTCCATAGCTTAGAGGATAAATGGCAGGACTCATGGATAGCTTGGATGATCGGGTTGGTTGATTTTTTAATTCTTTGCATTAGACTGTGTTGAGCACGTCTTGTTACCTCCGGGAAGCTTGGGACATTGCAGGTAGCAAACATCTGCGAAGCTGAGCATCTCGAGGGTAATTTATGTACGAGTCTAAAAGACCTGTTGTACAGCAAATTTAGAGTTCTGCCAGAACCTTTTTTATAATTCACCCACAGTTGCTGTCCGTATATATTACTGCAGAAAGTACGAAAGAGAGTGTCTTTAGCTTCACTTGTACAGAATCGAAAGTTCCTTATGGTCATATTCGCTTTAGCACACAGGCTTCGCGATTGTTTTCTTATATCCGAGTCATCACTCAAGGAGCTGGTAATAGTTTGACCCAAATACTTAAACTCTTGTACTTCCTCAATTACTTCACCATTCATTTTAAACCTTATATCAGCTGGCTGATTACAGCTTTTAGGATGAAATTGCATAACCTTAGTTTTTATAACATTAAAAAGAATATCATGTTTTTGCGAATACACTTCGCAGACTTTTAGTAGCTGATCCAGACCTTTAACAGAGGGACTTATTAACACCATATCATCGGCATAAACTAAGTTATTTATCCTTGTGTTATCTATACAACATCCCACTGTTGCCTCATTAAGTGAAGCAATTAATCCGTCGATATACACATTAAACAGCATAGGGGAGAGCAAGGAGCCTTGTCTCACCCCGCAAGAGAAGCCAAAACACTCGGATAGTACATTGCCCCACCTAACAGTGAAAGATTGGTGGGAATACCAAAATTTCAATAAATTTAATATGTACATGGGAACCTTCCTGTCTTCTAGTTTTTTAAATAAAATATTGTGGTTCACTCTATCATATGCCTTACTTATATCTAGGAAACAGCTATAAATAGTTGAATTACTGTCAATGTATTTAGATATTGTTTCTTTAAGTACATAGATACACAGGTCAGTTGAGTGGGACCTTTTAAAGCCAAACTGATTAGGAGATGTCCATAGGAAATCATTTAAGCGGCGTAACAAGAGTTTTTCTAGTAATTTCGAGAAGCAGAAAGCGACAGCAATAGGCCTGTAATTATTGCTGGACAGAATGTCTTCGTACTTATTTTTGACCAGGGGCAAGATATATACCCTCATGAACTCTGCAGTGATATAGCTATGAGCAAGCATGGCTGATATGAGCAATGATATCTGCAGACATATTACGTCATTTGCATATTTTAAGTGCTCATTCGATAAGTCATCTACCCCTGACGCAGAACCAGTCTTTAACTCTTTAATTAACCTCTTTACTTCAGAGAATGATATCAAAGTATTTTCCCTTGTCCCTCCCACAATCGTTTCGCTGCAATTTATCTTAAGGTTATCCCTACTCACACTGTTAAGAATGTTAGAATAGTGGTTTTTCCACAGCTTTGCAATTTCATCCTCCCCCGACACCCCATCGATTGTCGGAGGGAGGACATTTTTGATATCCATTTGATTCTTAACAAATTTCCAAAATTTGTTATTATCGTTATTTATGCGAGCTTCACAGGCTTTTGATGCTCGAATATACTCTTCTTCCTGTTTACACCGCCTTATGGCCGCCTTATACTGACCCCGACTTCTACACATATTCAAGTATACTGGTCCTAATCTGGGTCTACCAAGAAAGCACCACAAATCATAGGCATCTTTCGATTCCCTTTTCAGGGGGGGCAATAAAATCATTCCATCCAGGCATAATCTTAGTATGATAGTTGTAAGATTTAATCAGGGGGCTTCCTGCTTCTCTTAACAGAGATATTATCTTACTATAATACCTATCTATGAGTTTACAGTGAGAATCATTTGAGTAAGGATTATTACAGGCAAGGTGCAAAATTTCTAAATTATTAAAGAGGTGACTTGTCCTGTCTTTGTATTCTATTCTCTGCTGCATCGTATCATTGGACCAATCGACGCGATTATTCTTACCTATTGAGTTCTTGTATATATATATATATATATATATATATATATATATATATATATATATATATATATATATATATATATATATATATATAATTTTATTATGCAAGAATTTTCAAGAAATAACGACGATAACGGTAATTACTAAATCTGGATGATAGGGTGGACACTGGATACGGTATATATTTAACTATTTATATGCGACAGCGCGATTTTTATCGATATTTGAGATCGACCCTACGATTTTTAGTAGAATATTCATCTATTACTGAATCGTAGAATGATGGGTCAGATTTCATTTGGACTAATAACTCATTTTCGATGCTCATAAGGGCTAGTTATGACAGCCTTTCTTCACCCATTGTACTTCTTAGATACGTTTTAATTCTCCTCAAAACCGAAAATGATCTTTCTGTTGATGAAGTTGTAGGGGGAATGGTTAATACTAGCTCTACGAGTTTTTGAAGTTCAGGCATGCTTTCACTCAAGTTGTTCAGGCTCAAGAATTTTGCAATATGGTAGGGCTATTTTCCTTGAAATTCTTTAGATGAGTATATAGGACACTTAGTTCATTTTTCAGTCTTATAAAATCAAAACAGCCACTGTGTAACTCCGCAAAGGTTTTAAGAATTTCATCAGGGAGTGATTGGCTAAATTTTAGAAAATTTTCGGGATTCAGAAGTTCCAAAAATTTCAACTGTGACGGATTTCCAAACCGAGCAGTAAGTTGCATGCAAACCGTATCTGTGATTTCTAAATGAAGTCTTTTCATTTCCAAATCTGGCTGATCAGTCTGTGCTAGCCTTATTCATTTTGGTTCTGCATCAGCAGTCAATGGCATGCGATATTTCGCCTTTGCCACACAATCATCAAAGCCACTTCGCATTTTCTGAAACTACGCTGAAACACTCCAGCGTATCCCAGGACATTTTTCGGCCAATAGTGAGGCAGTATTTATTAAGCCCCGCCCAGCACTTAAGGATCATATTCCTATGCAGGTACATTCTATGTTTAGAACGTACCTTGTAAGAAAGCACTTGAAAAAACAAGGACGTTTCACTTAATTTTATTTTGTATTGCTTAAGTATACTGAATAAATTATAAAATGTATTGGTATTTATAATAGCATTTTACCAATATTTAAAAAAGTTTAAATTTTTAAATTTAATAAAAAAAATTGGATACGCACTGCATACCTTGCGTACCCGGTGTGCACGCCTATGATATATATATATACACACGACGGTTATTCAATAAGTATCCGCACGTTTTATTTTCACAATTTTATTTTCATATCTAATAGATTATAAACACATCACTTCTCAACATAGTCTCCCTGTTTCTCAATACACTTAGTCCAGCGATCTACAAGCTTCCTAATGCCATCACAAAAGAATGTTTTTGGCTGTGTGCGTAGCCAGTCATGCACCGCCTCCTTCAGGTCATCATCGCCTTGGAATCGCTGACCTCTCAAAGCGTCTTTTAGTGGTCCAAACAGTTAAAAATCCGAAGGTACTAGGTCTGGACTGTAGGCTGGATGGTCGAGAACTTCAAATTTAAGTTCTTGAAGGCATTTTCTAGTCTGTGCAGCGGTATGAGGCGCGCAGTGTCGTGTAACAGAATAACACCTTCCGACAATCTCCCTCTCCGTTTTGTGCGAATTGCTTGCTTTAACTCATTCCGAAGCATGTCAGAATACGATGCACTTGTTACTGTAGTTCCACGCTCTAGATAATGCTCAAGGATAGGGCCTCGTGTATCCCAAAACAGTGTTAGCATAACTTTACCTACTGACGGCTGCGCTTTGAACTTCCTTGCAACGGGAGATGTTGGATGCTTCCATTGCATTCTCTGTCGTTTGCTTTCTGGTTCATAGTGATGGATCCAGGTTTCATCTCCAGTGATAATGCGCTCCAAAAAGTTTTCACCTTCATTATGATACCGCGCCAAAAGACGAGAGCAGACATCCATACAATTACGCTTGCTTGTGCTCTTCTGTCAACTGTTTGGGCAGCCATCTTGCACAAACCTTGTGAAAGCCAAGAATGTCATGAACTATCGAATAGGCTGACCCTTGACTGATGTCTAATGAAGATGCAATTTCTTTTATTGTTAATCTTCTGTCATCGAAAATCATGGCTCTGGCTTTTTCCTGCTTGTCACCACTGGTTGATGTTGACGGTCGTCCTGAGCGCTGAGCATCTGTCACACATGTTCGACCTTCCTTGAACATTTGAATCCACTCGTACACACTTCGCCGTGGTAACGCATTATTCCCATACTGAGCACATAAACCCGTGTGAATTGCAGCTCCTTTCACACCTGGGTTAAGTTTCTCTTTGTCAATACCCAAGTGTTCCAGATATAAGTAAATTGCTTTGTAGAGGGCAGTACTGTAGCCCGAAGAAAATGTAGGCTACAGTCCGTTACCTATTATAGTCAGTATTCATAAAACCCAACCATGGACTGTCCCAAGCCGGCCTGACAAATAGAGAAGGGGTGCAATGACGAGACCACTACACGTAATGTATTTGGCTCAGTCCAGTATGAGACGTGAATTAGAGTTGTGGAGTATAAACGTGGCAAGTTAATCGGATACCGTTGCGCAGGTATGACTGTGAGGAAGATTGCGGAGATTATAAAGTTTCCTAATCAACTGTCGGGCATATTATACGAAAGTGGAAGACTAGAATATGCCAGTTGGAGCCCAGACTAGACAGACCAAAAATTGCGATAAATTGTCCACGGAGAAAGTTTAAACGTGCGGTGAGGCAGGACAGAATGCGTAACCTAAAATCCATCACCCAAGAGGTCAATGAACGTGCGGGTCTTTCGGCAAAGGTGTCTACCGTACATAGGACACTGCATACAGAAAGATTCTGTATGAAAAGGTAGTTCTGAATGCAAAGCGAAGTCTGGGTGTGGCGACAACCAGGAGTGGCACTGTGATGGTGTGGGCACTTTTCATGTGCTTTGGAATAGGACTATTACCGTTTGTAAAATATGCAATGACTACCAGGGCATCCTGTAACATTTTGGACAACAGTACAATCAGTGTCAACATTGCTGGAACTCCATGAAGAATTCCAAGAATAACCTTACCTGTACCACCATAACAACATCCCTTATCCAAAAGTCCAGACTGTAACCCATTAGTTCGGGCAAAATAACATTGAAAACATGTCATGGCTTGCTGACAGCCCTGCTCTCAATCCTATAGAACAGGGGTGGCCAAACCGCGGCTCTTTTACACATCAATATTTATACTATTTATACTATTCATACTATTTGTACTTACATTTTTTTACATATATTTCACTACATAAATCCGCATAAATTCACCACATAAATTCACCACATAAATGTAATAAAAATGTATTTGTAAAGGTTGTCCGTGTCTTCCGGCTCTAAGGTTCAGTAAGTTTGGCCACCCCTGCTATAGAACATCTCTGGGATAAAATAGAACGGCGCATCAAGAACAGACCGCCAAAACTAACTTAACTCATTGCTGGAGGACTGGCACAGTATCCCTCCTAAATCTTTTTGAAAATTGGTGGGAAGTGTCCTTGAGAGGATTGAGGATGTCATCAAGCCAAGGGTGAGCCTACACCCTGTTAAATACATTGTGAAGTTATTTTGTTTTTACTCTATTTTCAGTGTTCCAATGTTTTGATTTATCATATTCAAATGTGTAGTCCTCTCCATAGTCCTTTCACATGCGCTTGTCGTCACCTTGTATTGCAGATACTTCTTTTTTAAGATCCACACACACACACACACACACACACACACACACACACACACACACATATATATATATATATATATATATAATATATATATTAGTATAATACACATAATATCATGAGAGCATAGGAGTTTCGAGTCGATACTATATTGAGAAGCACTATACGCATCCCACGAAGAGTGTATCGAGTTTTACGATGTTGTTTGCGAATCCGTTCATTTCTTTCCAGGAAGGGGACAAAGAGACGCGTGAGGCGAGAGATTTGGTTACATCATCATTCACACGGAAGATTACTCTCATCCTGTGTCCATTGCACTTGGGATTCATCATGAGTACACTCTCCATCAAATTTATTACCACTCTTTATTTAGTAAACAATTTGTTTGCCATTTTTCACTCCTTCCAAGCAATACCACTGCAAATCCACGATCAAAAGTATTACTACTGCTACTACTACTACTACTACTAAGTATAGATACGTAGAACTTTCTTCGGTTAACTCATTATATTTATGTTGTTTATGTATTAAAACTTTAGTTCTTTGTGATTTGTCATTATTCGAATTTCGAGTTAACGCGTCTATCGTGTGTTGCTAACTATTATGTTAATTTTTGAAAATATATTCTCGATTCCTTACGAGCAAATTATCATTTTTTCATTAACATGTTATATATTTCGTATCAGTTTATTCCCGTTCCTCATTCTTCTCATTTCCCGCCAATAGTCACCCATTTCTTATCAGTCTATTAATAATTTCTAGCGTCAGTATATTCCCCATTTGCTATTATCATATTCCTTCATTTTATCATTATATTCCCTACTTCTCATCATTAAGATCGCCAATTCCTTATCACTAATATTCTTATCAGTATAGTCCTCTTTTGTTATCAATAAATTCTCCTTTTGTTACTTCCTAACCGTGTCGTTCTTTCCTACGTCCTTTTTCATTCCATCTTTCTTTCGTCCGAATCATTATCTATCAATAAATAAATACCAAAATTCCCCTATTTTTTTCTCCTAATACCTGGTCTCGTTTGGCCTCTGTGCAGCGTCTGGTGAAGCGGCAAATTCCCCCATTATTGGACTTATTTTCCGAGTGTCCAGCCGGTGGAAACCGCCGTCAGTTACTGAAGGAGAAATAATAGCGTCTCACATTGTTATGGGAGGGAGCCAAGGATCATACAGAGGAACAGACTGGGCTCTATACCGCCATGCAGCGGCGTTGTCTGAGGAAGAATCTTTCGATTACCGTTTGGTGGTGAATTATTGAGAATAAATCTTCGCTTGACGATCGCGTATGAAGTTAATTTAATACAATTTCAATATAAACTTGTAGATATAATTTATATTCTTTAATTTCATGTCTACTCAAACGAATTCCATATAACGACATTTTCTTCATTTTAAGTACGTACATTTACGATACAGGGTGGCCCATAAGTCCCAATCGGTTATAATTAAAGCGAAAATACAAAAAAAAATCAAACAAAGTAAAAAGTATATAATAAGTTTAGAAATATTTATCGATTATTCAAAGGGCAAAATATAACCATCTCGACAAATATTCTTCCCTTAGTAATCGATTACGTCCGTGTGAACTCCGCTAGATAGATTTTCGCTTTAATTATAACCGATTGGGACTTATGAGCCACCCTGTATGTAATTAGTAAACAAAAATTTCTTTCAATTAGTTTATTACAGGCCCATTACAGGTTTCAGTATACGTTTCAATTAGTTTATTACAGGCTAAGTTATACAGACCTTCACTATTTTATATACTCGTGTGTGTGTATATGATTATATATATATATATATATATATATAGTCATTTATGTTAAAGTATTGAAACAACTGGTAAAAATTATCTGACTTCTTCAAAATTAAAATGGAGTTAAATTTGTAACGCTGAATTAAGTTCATTCTGAAAGTTTTTTCTTTTTTTTTTTAAGAAATGAAGTGGAAAAAAAGTAGAACCAAATTTGCAGATGCTTCGGAACTTGGTATTCATATATGGGAATATGCTCTCGCCAAAACTAATTTAAGAAAAAGCATTATTTATATATATATATATATATATATATTGGCTGCTGTAATTTCTGATCGCCCATTAAACCGTAGGTCTAACGTGGGGCAACAAACTTGACCTTCGTCAAAATGAGCAATTCGGGCGGAAGCAAAACTAAGGTTACTAATATATATATATAATATATATATATATATATACAGGGTGTTTCATAACATGTAGGACGCACTTTCAGGATGAATTCAGGACCTGGAAACAATGAAAAAAGTTTAAATAAACATGCCCGAAATTGCTTTGTTTCCGAGTTACAGCCCGTTTTGTGTTCCAGCAATTCTTTCCGCAAAACTGTTTACAAACACTGCTTGCCGACAATGTTTGTAAGTGTGTACGAGACTTATTTCATGGATGGCCTTGCCGATTATAATGCTTCATACACTCTATGACATGTTTCAGTATAGTGAAGAGCCATCAGTCAGTCAGAGGGCATCGTGATGTTCCACTGTTCGTATTCGTAACTTCTTACCGTGAATAAGTGCAGTCCAGTGAAAAAAAACTTAAAAGTTTTTGTGCTATTCAGTGATAGTGTGCATTTGAAATGAGAATGGAGGCTTATTCAAACAGAGAAATGGCAGACATGAATCTCATGTATGGACTTGCTGAGTGTAATGCTGCCACAGCAAGACGTCTGTATGCGGAAAGGTTTCCTAATCGCCGTCTGCCAGATAAGAACACCTTTCAGAGAATAGACGAGCGTCTTGGTGATACAGGATCATTCAACAAGCGAGTTTCAGATGGTGGTAGACCAATCAGCGCCAGAACTGTTGAGTTGGAGCAGCGGCGGTAAAGGTAAGGCGGATACTTGCTGGAACACATAACGGGCTGTAACTCGGAAACAAAGCGATTTTGGGCATATGTTTATATAAACTTTTTTCATTGTTTTCAGGTCCTGAATCCATCCTGAAAGTGCGTCCCACATGTTATGAAACATCCTGTATATGTACAAGGTGATCAACTTAGAAGCGTGTACTGCAAAGTATATAACAAACTTTACAGTGTACGCTCTTAAGTTGATCACCCTGTATGTACAATAATATCTATGAAGAAGCTAGAGAGTTAAAAAGGTTACACTATAATTCATTGGTGAAGTTCTGGTTGGAATTTGAAGGGTTAACGAAAACCCTTTAATACCGCTTATATTTTACAATATGAATCCATATGAAGTATTACATTGGGGGGTACCACATATGTTTCTACTTGGTGCACCAAAAATTTAATCGAGTGAGAAGGTTCCGTTATCTTTATAAACGTCCTTATTCCAATCTGGAAAAGGGTCGATTATCCTCATCGGATTTACGCATATCATTATCACAAATTAAACGTAAAGCAAACGATGTTTTGTGAAGCAAAATCTATAAATCTATAAATAGTCTATGTCTTAAACGTGATACTAATATACACATATACAGTGAAAGACAAAAGTTTCCTCCGTGTTAATCCCTTCCTTAAGAGAAGTTCCTTGAAATCGAAACCATAAAACGGTGATTTAATCTTAATTTAACAAGAATCTGAACAACATCATCGAAACACTTTCCTTCATTTAAAACTCGATACATTTCCCGACTAAAATTACCTGATTTTCATTATTAATTAATTATAATGACTGTAATTAATGCGAAGTAATAAAACAATAAAAATTAATCGTGTTTTTAATGAAGAAAAGCAGTAACATTGATTTCGACCGCGTATGAACAGGAGGCCAATAAAATTCAAGAATTAAATTAAATTCCTTATAATAGAAAAGAATCACATAATATATGTTTTTATTTTACATACATATATATATATATATATATATATATATACACACACACTTTATTCCTATAATGTAACGATGATATACCAGACATTTAATAATGGATCCAATAATAATGATTTCTGCGTGAAAGCAAATGGGAATCTCTGTTGAGGCCTAAAATGTTTCACGACTAATTTTTCGTAAACCTTTAATATAAGCAAAGATGTTATCCTTTAAAGAGTGAATGAGGCGTAAATGAAAGATAGAAAATGATGTAACTAAATCCCCACCTTGGCTCGAACATCATGTTGTAGTCGGACTGCAAAGCCATTCTTCAATCAAGCTTAATCTCGGTTATCTCTCCTCTTCCTCAAACCACAGAAGCCGAGGCATGAGATTAATTTGCGATGAGAGAGAGAGAGAGAGAGAGAGAGAGAGAGAGAGAGAGAGAGAGAGAGAGAGAGAGAGAGAATGTGTTGGTTTTCAGTACACGTTGAAACGTAAATAAACGCTGTTTGAGGTGACAAACAGCATACTCCTTTTTACAATAGGAAATTCAATCAAAATGCGGTTTGTTTTTATTTCTGAACGCATTGCGTGCATTACGGAATCGTGCAGTTTCTGTGATGAACCTTTACATGACCTCTTAAAAGGCAATATAGAGAAAACGCTTTGGACGGTTGCATTCGGAGGTTGTGGTTTGGGAGGGGTAAATTTGCCAAAAAAAATTTTGTTTGTGGTAAAAGGAAAGTTCCGTTTCATTTTGCCTGTGAAGAGCGTTCATCGTTATTGGTTTATACTGAAAGCGAATGAAAGCGGAGCTTTTATGGAAAAGGAAGTTATATGTGGTCGTTTGATTAGTCAAAACTCTATAAAATATTTATTCACTTAATTCATTAAGAATTTTAATCGCCAAAGATGCGCCTCTTTCATTTGCAAAGTCTTTTAAAGATCATCACCAACAGTTTTTCAATAGCTATGGACGCGAGATTTACTTTAAGAGTGATGTTCATGTTGACATTTCCTAGCGGCATATACTTATATAAATGATTACAGTGTCTACTGTATGCGTCCTTGAAGATTCATCATCACATGAATAGTAATTATGTACCCATGACTTTATTCATACTGTAATTATGTATTTAGGCCCCATATATGTTTTTATAGGTCGAGTTAAATAGCTGAATTGGACATACATTGATAGTTGTTCGTACACAAACAATCCTCAACATATAAGCGTTCTTTAATACGCAGTATATATATATATATATATATATATACATATATATTATATATATATATACAGGGTGTTCCATAAGTCAGGTCTCATAGGAAAATTAATTTTAAATTAAATTTACAAAAGTAATACATTGGAACTAAAACAAATGTTCAAATTGATGTCTTGTTTTGGGACCTTTTTTTTTGTTGCAGGTGGCTAATATGGAATGGCAATGGCTAATATAGAAGTGAGTTACACTCGTGAGGAAAAGGCATAAAACTTGCAACAAAGAAAAAAGTCCCAAAACAAGACCTTAATTTAAACATTTGTTTTAGTTCTAATGTATTATTTTTGTAAATTTAATTTAAAATATATTTTCCTATGAGACCGGACTTATGGGACACCCTGTGTGTGTGTGTGTGTGTGTGTGTGTGTGTGTGTGTGTGTTAATAAAGCGTGAAAGTACAAAAGAAAGGAGATTTGTAATAATGAATAATAATAAAAGCTTATTCACGTATATACTCGTAACATATTAGGATGGTCATCATCTGCATTATCACCTAAAGAAATTTTTCAACATGATGCACAAAGAAAGAAAGAGTTCCTTTAGTAGAATGTCTAAATTTGGTGTCCCATACGCTTTCAAAACAAAAGGAAACGACAGTTTGCCAAGAAGCAACGGACGCATATTTTTATTACCGTCGGCAATATGAACATTTCAATAAAAAACTAGTTAGAACACGTTTTTAAGAGACGCGATATCGCGGATAAACTATTTGTATCAGAATGAGATGTAAAACAAGCGTAACGAACTCATTTACATTGTGGAAGGTATTAGTGGAGTCCGGCTTGATCTTACATTCTTTTAAAAAGTAAAAACATTGCCCTCATTTACGAAGGAGAAAATAGAACTTTGCCCCCAAAACTCCGTACATCATCTCAGCACTCACGTCACATCGTTTGGAAGAAAAATTAGGGGAAATTTTTTAGACTTTTAGTTGGAATAAAATGAGTTAACTCAACCAATACGGGTTTAGAGCGGGAACTGTGAGATCGAAAATGTGAGATTACCAAGGTATAGTTTAGAAACTTAAAGGAAATCACATGGAGAAGTTTTCATAACAGGAGACCGAGCGTCATGCTCAAATTATGGGAGAATTTGGTTCTATCAATCACTAAATATTGTTCCGTTCTCACAATTACACACACACGAAAAGAGATATCATAGTTATAGAAGCCTCGCAAAGAACCTTTCCGTTTGAAATAATAGAAACAAAAGATGAAAATTAGTGTACGCATGTCCACGTCTGAATTCTTTGAAATTGTATTCACTGAAAAGAAGCCGTGAACGATATAAGATAATTTACGGTATGTATTGAAAATACTTGAAAAGTAAGTTTGTGGTAGTAAAAAAAAAATGAAAACGCAATAGAATGAGCGAACACGAAGATTTTGGATAGTTCTAAAGGCAACGGGACGAGGAATCGTGAAAATGGAAAGTTATGCAGCGTACGAGGCCCAAAACTGTTTAATATCCTACCGAAGGAACTGCGTAATCTACGAGGGCCACTCAATATATTTTGCCCCACCTTATTTTTTTCTTTCCAAGTTTCCTTGTAAGTTCCAGAAATTTTGTACACAAGTAGTTACATATCTCTTTTTACAAGTTTTTATTTTTCCAGTCTCCATCCTTTCTACGGTTTTCCTCCACCTCGAAATAAGGGCCTTTATTCCTTGCTGGTAAAAGTCCGATGGGTTCCGCTGGAGCCACCTCTTAACCAACTCAACAACCTCATCTTCACTATGAAACTTTCTTCCACGAATAACATCCTTCATTGGCCCAAACAAATGGAAGTCTGAAGGTGCCAGATCCGGGCTGTATGGAGTGTGGGTTAGCACAGTTAAGCGCATTTTTGTGATGGCCTCTCTTGTTTGCAAACTGTTGTGTGGTCTTGCGTTATCGTGCAAAAGAAGGACGTTTTCCAGTTTTCTCTCCGGTCGAACTCTCTTTATACGTCTCTGGAGTCTCTGTAGAGTAGCAATATATGCCTCTGATTTGATTGTTTGTCTTTTCTTCATAATGTCCACCAGAATCACTCCTTTCATGTCCCAGAAGATGGTGGCCATAACCTTTCCTGCAGAGGAAACCATTTTGAACTTTTTCTTGCGTGGGGAGTCTGCGTGATGCCACTCCATGGATTGTCGTTTTGTTTCAGGTTCAAAGTGGTGTACCCAAGTCTCATCCCCAGTCACAATTTGTGGTGAAAGGAAGTCATCCCCTTTTGTCTCGTATAGAACCAACGACTCAGGAGCACTTTTTTTTTCTTTGGGCTTTGTGATCTTCAGTCAGTTCGCGAGGAACAAACCGTGAACACACTTTTGAGTATCCCAGTTGCTGAATTATCGTATTCTCACTTCCTTCACTATTTCCTAGCTCCAGTGATAACGCGTTGTATATGACGCGCCGATTTGATCGAATGATGCTGTTAGCACGTTGCACAGTGTGATGTCAGAGCCGATGCCAGGCGACCGCTGCGTGGCTCATCATCGAGGCTGGCTCTCCCTCTCCCCGATGATCTCGCACGTTTAGACCAGCGTCCAACTGTGCTTCGATCAACAACAGCATCTCCGTAAATGTTTTGTAGATGTTTGTGAATATTTCCAACAGTTTCCTTTGCGGTTAAGACCTCGATAACAGCTCTCTGTTTACGACGCACATCACTGTCACTGTCAGAAGCCATTTTCGAAACTGCTTTAACCATCGGTTTTATACAAGGGCGTTTAAAAGCGGTTTTATACAAGGATGGGAGGTTCAAACTGGAAAAATCCGGTTATGTGAATCCAGAAAGTTCAAACTTACGACCCAAAAGACATTTCAGCCCCATGGCCTATTATTTAGCTAAGAAAAAAGGGTTGAGCAAAATATATTGAGTGCCCCTAGTACATTACAGCGCTTTTCAACCAGTGGTACTTATAAGGCTTCCAAATGGTACTTAAAGATGAAAAACCAGACAAATACCAAAATCTGTTATAAAGGGCAGTGGACGGATCACCTGAAATTTTTAGTTCCACGATATTTAGGTAACACTTATCTAAGTAGTACTGGAGAGCGAAGAAGTCCTTAAAATGGTATTTGATAAAATAAAAGTTGAAAAGCACTGATCTAAAAAATAAAATCACTTAATAACATTAAAACATCATTTTGACAAACTCCTAAGCCAAGTTCCTGACCAGCCATCCGTGACAGGTTACGAAGGCAGGATGAGAGTACACAGAGCAACTCACGCCTTCATCAAATACCACCAATAAAGAGGGATGCTGTATAAGTCGGCCGCGAGCCAATCCTGAACGTTCGTTCAAAAACAAAACATTAAATTAAGAAAAATAAATAAAATATATATATATATATATATATATAGTGTGTATATATAGCGGTCGTCCATTGCCGCTGCTTTCCCCATAAAGGTGTCAGAATCAGTATGGATTATTTAGTTCTAAAGTGGCCTCAAATTAAAGAGAATATTTTCGCCCTTTGTGACGTCACAGAAGACCGCATTCAAGCGGAATGCATTTGGGAAGTGGATATGGCACCTCCGATATTGGCCAATCAAAATGCAATCGCTATTTGCATATCTTTTATGTAAGCCCTGAATGAAATAATTCCAGGTTCGGCTTTAGCTAATACAGTTCATGGAGAAAGGGTTTCCATGGTAACGGGGTGTACAATTTACTTTCTATAATGTCTCACTTTATTTCATCTTCAGATTTTTCATTTGTTTAATGTTTTTATATATATATATATATATATATATATATATATATATATATATATATATATATATATATATATATATATATATATATATATATATATTATATATATAAGTTGGAAAACAATAATTTAAGACTATTGCTTATATTGGTGGGTAATATTAATATTAATGGAATAGAGAACTCCGCATTAATAAAATGAGCACCCAAAGCGCAAATGTAGTTTTGTGCCTTCATTTTATTCTTGCAGAGTTTATAACTAATTTGGAACCAAATTATATAGAATGAAACTATTAATTATGTTTATGGTTAATTCACTATAAAATGCCTTTTTAAACATTTATCTTTTTTTCAAAGTTTTCGTTAAAAGAGCTTTAAAAACTTAATGACTAATAAAACTAGTAACGTATCTCTGATCATGTTTTGCTGAAACAGTTTTGTGACGAGTAGTATTTAATGCAAAACGTGTTAAGTGAAAACACGTTTATTTTTTAGAGATAGCTTTTATGTAGTTATTGCTATTCATTTGGAAACCTGTACCGCGTGTCTTTTTTTTGTGGTGTATTGCTGACAGGTATGGGGTTAATTGTAATTTGTAATTGTAACTGATTGTAATTAATTACATTTTTTCATGTAATTGGTAAGTAATTGTAATTGACTACCTGAAATGTAATTGTAAATGTAATTGTAATTGACTACCTGAAATGTAATTGGTAAGTAAATGTAAATGACTACCTGAAATGTAATTGTAAATGTAATTTATTACATTGGGAAAATAAGGTAATTGATATAATTACAGTCAATTACTTTCAATTACATTGTTTTTTTCGGCCTCTCAAGCAGACTGAGTCATACTTGTAGTTCAAACTATTCGCTCACCATGTCTCATGGAGCTTTCTTTTGAAATAAAATGCTATTCTTTTTATTTGAAATAAAATGTTCCATTTATTTCAAATGTTCCTAATTAAAGTGCTATATTTTTTTTTTGCCCTTATTATTTTCATGAAATAAATGCCACTTCTTTTGTCTTAGATTAGTATTTTTTGAGTGCCCTATCTTTGGTTTCATTAGACCATGTCACATACATATGTCCAGTGTCCAATTGTCCATAGCAAGAACTGCTTGATGAAAAATAGAGTTCTGTGCAATGTTAAAAAGAGTACATTTTATCGACCTAATCTATATATATATTATAATAAGAGAGCTGTCCGTCTGTCTGTCTGTCCGTCTGTCCGTCACACTTTCAGAAATTGTGAGAAAAAATTGTGAGAAAAAAATTCAGAAATTGTAAAAAAAATTCAGAAATTGTATTACGGGCGGCAATGTGAAGCTCAAGATTTTCATGACTGTTCTTTTCTGTAGTTTAGCAATGGGGAAGGGTGGGGGTGGGGTAATGGGGGAGGGGTGGGGTAATGGGGAGGGGTGGGGGTAATGGGAGGGGGTTAGCCCCCAAGTTGTATGAATGGGGGTGAGGAGGTTTTGGGAGATACCAGATTCAGAAATGTTGACACAATGTGAAGCTCAAATTTTCACGGCTGGGTTCTTTTTTTGTAGTTTAGCCTGTCTAACCGTCAGCGAAGCGGCGGGAACTATACTAGTATTATATAGTTTTTCATTGAAGATGATGACCAAAACTGAAAATGGAAATGAAGTACCAAGGTGCTTGACGTAAATCAAATAATGTGTATTTATGATAAAAATGCAATTCTTTGTAAATGTAATTATAAGTGTAATTAATTACTTTACTAAGTAATTGTAATTAAGTATTTCACCATCTACAGTAATTGTAATTGAGAATATGTCGAGTAATTGTAATTGTAATTAATTACATTGACCACGTAATTGCCCCATGCCTGATTGCTTAACACATTCTGTACTAAAATATGAGTGCTTTAAATGAGACGGAGAGGTTTTATTGACAAAAACTACATACCACGAATCAAAATAAAGTAGACTTAATGAAATTGCTTAAAAGCGATGCAATTAAGAAAATTTATTGCGGACAAGATTTTTCCTTAATTTGGAATTCAAATGCTTTTAATTTAAATGTTGAAAATAAAAGTATGTGCGTTAACCCTCCGTCGATGGCCTTGAGTGGTTCGAAGTTGACGGGGTTCTGGTTAGGTGGCAGCAACGGATTTTTCACTCTGTGGTAGCTGGTACTGCGTAGGGGCATAGGGAATCGTAATAGTTGCTTTGTACTACACTCCGATTTCTTCTTTTAGCGGATCGGAGGATTCTGCGAAAACTTACTAGGTTATCTGACGGTTCCCCGATTCTTCTTGTAGCGTATCGGAGAAGTTTGTGAGGCAATACTGGTCTCAGTCTTAAGACTTACTGATTTCTAACTTTACTGCTTCTTGAAAATGCTGTGTTATTCTAACAAAAATACTTTTGAGAATATGAACTCAAGGGTAGAGTTAAAGATATCTTTTACTAACTTTTACTGCTTCAAAAATATTGCAGGGTATGCTTTCAGCCTCAAAGTTAGATCAGACAGAACGGAATAATAATCTGAAAGATTACAATGATTTATATACGATTTAATTTGGTGACGTCATCATTATTTAATGTTGACTTGGTTTTTTTTTCGATTCTTAATAGGCTGAATTCATCTCCTAATTCAACCCATTTATGGATCTTGCAGAACTGATAAAGCAAAATATTTGAAGATTAAGCTTAATATGAAAAATGATTAGGTAGTTAAAAAAAAAGAAATAATTCATCAAATATTGGATAGGAAATTACTTAGCAAAAATAAAATAGAAAGAAAATTAAAATTTTAATGATTTTCCAAACTTGCATGAATTTTATATACAGTTAAAGTGTCACGCGAGTTTGGACTTTATATGCAAAAATGAATGTTAGAATTATAATTTTTACATGTGCATGGCTGCGCATGCGCGCTTGTCCTGTGGTATCCAACATTTTTGGAGAAGTGAGCAAGTTACTCTTAAACTTTGTCCAGGAAGAGTGACCTACCTAGTCCTACCTGCAGTACCCATACCTACCTCTTCCCTCTAATTTATTACAACTGCAATAATGTCCCACCTCCTACTTTTACTATACTAAATTGTAAGAAAAGACGAAATTGCAAACTTTCAAAAAGGACGATGTATTCTACAATTTTTTAAATATTGATAAGAATTAAGATTTTTAATTATAAATTATTAATTGATGCGTGCATTTGCGTTCACATTTTACTTTCGTTTTACAATTACTTTCTATGATTATTGCAATTCGAAAAAAAAATATACTATATATACAGGGTGGGCCAAAAAATTATTACCCTGATTTTGAACAATATAATTTTACCTTTATCATAAGTTATTTGTACAATCAATACATGTGTCTTGTACAGAATTTCATGGTCTATCTCGTGGTGAAGTTGGATTTTTGCTAACTGTAACCATTATTTTGTAATTCGCTGTTATACAGACACGGGTAGAAAAACTTTCTGTTTCTATACAGTGACCTAACTGAGTCCAAGATTATACGGAATGTGTCCTCCTCCATTATCAGTGCACACTTGCAACCTTGCTCGCCTTTGATCTACCGCATCAAGGATTTTTTCTTGGAAATAAGCAGCAGTGATTTTGGC
>JAJOZX010000594.1:542500-645000 GCA_023014485.1 Bathynomus jamesi
CAATTTGGTCATTGAATGCAAGGGAATGAATAGATAAGTAAATAAGTTGAAATGTTTACGTTGAAGCTGTTGGGAGGCGATCAATGGTCTCATTGCACAATCGTCATCCCTTCAAATTACTCGTCGTTTCGCCAATATTACGAGCGATCTAAACCAAACAATCGAAGCTACTGAAGGCGGACTCTCTCCAAGGGCTTTTGCGAGGGGCTTGATGGTGTTCAGAGGGTCTTAACCTTCTCTCAAGGGTACGCTATTTCCGAAGAATATCCTGTAGAAGTAGTAGAAGGGGCATACGAGTATCCTCGATTCAATTAGTTTACAAAAACAAGTTTTGTATCTTCAAACGTGTCTCGAATTTGTCCGAGTATAGTTTCAAGTATCTTAAAAGTTACTTTTTTTCCAATCATTTTTCAAATCGAGTGTTTTCATTAAAAATAGGTTAAAAAAAAGTCCGCAAAAACTTTGAGCGATATCGGTAAAAATAAAATGGCTCCCCGACATTCCTTTTTCGTTCAAAAAATAATAATAAAAAATTAATTAGTGAAATATCATTTCGAAAATTCAAAGAAATATTCTCTAATATTCCAAAAAAATATATTAAATATAAAAGAAGGAAAAGTTTTTAACTTTTTATGAAATGATTTGTCGTTATTTTAATAAAATAAAAAGCTTTGTTCTAATTTCAATCGAAATACTTGAGTGTAAAAAAGGTATTTCTTTCTACTTCCATGACGCACAATGGCGTCTGGACCTCCGTCCGACGTACAAATTTAGAAAAACTCAAGAACTGCTTTCTGAAAGAAGTTTTGATTCCCTTTTTCGATCTTCAATGACGCAAAGGGCCAGCTGAGCTACGCGAGAAGAGGCTCTCTCGGAGCTACTTCTTATATCTCGATTGCTTTTGAGTTCGGAGTGTTTCTGAAATGATTTCAGAGGGCTTCCACCGCATTACACCATCTTTGTCTCATGCCCAGTGTAGGACAAAGATTTGAATAAGCGCAGAATACATGCCCTCAAATAATCGTCACACACACACTGTTCTGTCGCCCAATTTATTTACATAATGGTTCTTATAATAAGTTACCATTACATATATATATATATATATATATATATACATATATATATACACTGTGTGTGTGTGTGTATATATATATATATATATTAAATTTTTAAATAAAATTCTTTTTTATAACGAGCAATTTTATTTGAGAGAAATTGTTTGATCATAGAATTAAGCATTTTACTAAATATTAAATTTTTTATTTCAGAAATAAATCTGAGACCATTTCCCAATCCGATTTTCTGTTTTCAAATATTTTACTTTCAAAAAGAGAATTTTACCGTCATTTCAAAACTCAAAAATTCTACAATTAAAAGTATACCTAATTTAAGTTATATATATATATATATATAATATATATATAAATGAAATTACATACCGCGGCCGATTTGGCTTTGAAACTACAGACGAATTGTAGAATTGGAATTCCATATCGGATTGCAGATGGGCAAAGCATTGAAAGCGTTGACTCGTCTTCCCTACAACCCATTACAAAAGTCAAGAGTTCCGTGAGTTCTTTAACTCACTCTTACCGACTGCTTCTCAAATACTTATCTGCCTCTCTTTCCAACCCTTACTTTCTAGTCTAGAGTCCTGGAATCCGGGCTAAGCACTCTCTAAAAAGTGACCCATCTCAATTTTAATATATAATGTGGACTAATACTCGGAGGGAAAGAATTTATTTATACAACATTTTCTCTTTTATATAATGTCCTATATTTGTATAGACTATTATTATTATTATTATTATTATTATTATTATTATTATTATTACTGAGAGACAAACGGCATCTGCAGTAAAACTGTATTTAATATTAGAATATATAATATTATGTATATTATATTACTGTATGAGTGTATGTATGTGTGAAATATGCGGGAAGTCAGTGTGAGGCGACCACCGTACGGAGCCCCCTGGGTTCTTACTCACGATGAAGGGCTCTCCTAAACCCAAAGGGTATTTTCTCTCTTTTATAAATAGCTCAAGTTTTCGAACTTCTTTAAGGTCTTTTGGTGGGCTCATCTTGGTGGCATATTCAGCTCAGAACCCCTTTTGTTTAATGCATGAAAAGGACTCATGTTCTTAAAATGATTGTCAATGAAATGGTAAGAATGTTCTTCAAAATATTCTTGAATAAAGTTCTCTTTTATGTTGGAGGACTGCTGTGTTCTTTCTCCATTTTATCTTTAAAAGAATTTTAGTTATACCCGGTTGATTAGTTTCGCAAAATGAATTCCATAACTTGAGGACTCGTTTTATTTTTCTTGAGAAATTATTTGGGTACGGAATGCCTAAAGAGGAGACTGGGGTAACGCGTTATGGAGAAAGGGGCGTGCAAAGCGGAGAGGAATGGATGGGCAGACTTACCGGACTTCATATAAATAGAATCAATCGTTTTTAATAAGTACAACACTCATAAGTGAAGTAGAAGAAATAAATAAGCTTTCCTTTATCAATAAAATGAATCTACGCACTTTTGAATACCTTTGAATGAACGCAGGACGCGACGCTCCACAATCAAAGTTACTTTTTTAATCATTTTAAACCTCTGTAATTTCGAAATTAAAATAATTTTAGCTGAAATTTCAGTCAAAGAATTTTGCTTTCTTTTAAAGTGAATTTCATTTAAATTTTAAAAGAATAAAACACTAATTGTTTTAGGTAGGATTAAAATAAGGTATTTCTTTTTTTACAAGAGTACATTAGTACGGGCTTTTGAGGAATTTTGGAATTTTAGGTTAGGTTAGGTTAGGTTAGATTATGTTAGGTTATATATTAAAACTATGTTTTTCCGATTGTTTTTGACGTTGTTTGAACGAAATTAACCTTCGTTCAAACCGCATCAAAAACCGTTAGAAAAACATAGTTTTGATTTACAAAGCCTGTAATGTACACTTATAAAAATTTACCTGAAATAATTATAATAATACAGTACTTATAATATAATATTACGTTCTTAATTTCCTGTACAAATTAAGCAGTTTCTTTAAAAACATATTTTTAGAATTTTCTCGGCAAAGTTACGTCCATATTTTAATATATTAATTGGCCATATAGCAAAATAAAGTTCTAACTACACTATATAAATAATTGAAGTTAATATATGTGTATATATATATATATATATATATATATTCACTTTCATTCTTATATGTATGATAGATAGTAGCTTTTTTCTACAGAAAGGTACTGTAGCTCATTGGAAACTATTTTTGTGAAGGGAACTTTCCCGTGGCCGTTGTCGTTCTAAACTTCTTACAAAAGTTCATTAATTACTGATGCGTCATTTTGCTTTTGTATTTTACAGAAAATTACAATGAATATTGAAGAAATTATTTTTAAAAATCGAACCTGTCGGGGTATTTTGCAATTTCAGCTTTTAATCCGTCTCTCTCTCTCTCTCTCTCTCTCTCTCTCTCTCTCTCTCTCTCTCTCTCTCTCTCTCTCTCTCTCTCTCTCTCGAGTGTTCCTGCTCATAAATCAACATTTTGTTATGAAATAGTAATACGAGTATATTGAAAATGAAAATGAAAATGAAAAAGTTTATTGGCAGACTATAGTCCATATGACAAATATTAGTAATACAATGACAGTTCACATACTAAGGATAGAAATATATACAATTAATTAGAAATAATACAGTAATGTCGAAATTAAGTGGAGCTGCAGACAGACGTTTTCGTACTAAGAATTCCATAGCTTAGAGCAGGGCTTCTCAAACTTTTTTCACTTGCGACCCCTTTGGATCAGGCAAATTTTTTTGCGACCCTTCACTCAATGTCATAAAAGCAATAGGTACTAACACTGTATATTTATGAAAAAAATAATATTTTCAAATGTTTCTACGATCCCCAATAATATTTACGCGACCCCTAGTTTGAGAAGCGTGGGCTTAGAGGACAAACGGCAGGACTCATGGATAGCTTGGATAATCGGGTTGATTGATTTTTTAATTCTTTGCATTAGAATGTATTGAGCACGTCTTGTTACCTCCGGGAAGGTCGGGATATTACGGGTAGAAAACATTTGCGAAGCTGAGCATCTCGGGGGTAATTTAGTAAGAGTCTAAAAGACCTGCTGTACAGCAAATTTAGGGTTCTGCCAAAACCTTTTTTGTAATTCACCCAGAAATGCTGTCCGTAAATATTACTGCAGAAAGTACGAAAGAGAGTGTCTTTAGCTTCACTTGTACAGAACCGAAAGCTCCTTAGAGTCATATTCGCTTTAGCATAAACGCTTCGAGATTGCTTTCTTATATCTGAGTCATCACTCAAGTAGCTGGTGATAGTTTGACCCAAATACTTACTCTTGTACTTCCTCAATTACTTCACATCTCATTTTAAACCTAATATCAGCTGGCTGATTATAGCTTTTAGGATGAAATTGCATAACCTTAGTTTTTGTAACATTAAAAAGAATATCATGTTTCTGCGAATACACTTGGCAGACTTTTAGTAGCCGATCCAGACCCTTAACAGAGGGACTTATTAACACCATATCATCGGCATAAACTAAGTTATTTATCCTTGTGTTATCAGTACAACATCCTACTGTTGCCTCATTAAGTGAAGCAATTAATCCGTCAATATACACATTAAACAGCATCGGAGAGAGCAAGGAGCCTTGTCTCACCCCGCAAGAGGAGCCAAAACATTCGGATAGTACATTGCTCCACCTAACGGTAAAAGATTGGAGGGAATACCAAACTTTCAATAAATTTAATATGTACATGGGAACCTTCCTGTCTTCTAGTTTTTTAAATAAAATATTGTGGTTCACTCTATCATTTGCCTTACTTATATCTAAGAAACAGCTATAAATAGTTGAATTAGTGTCAGTTATTTAGATATTATTTCTTTAAGCACATAGATACACAGGTCAGTTGAATGGGACCTTTTAAAACCAAACTGAGTAGATGTTCATAGGTAATCATTTAATCGGAGTAGCAAGAGTTTTTCTAGTAGTTTCGAGAAGCAGGAAGGGACAGAATGGACAGAAGGGACAGAATGTCTCCATACTTATTTTTGACCAGGGCAAGATATATACCGTCATGAACTCTGCAGGGATATACAGTAGCTATGAGAAGCATGGCTGAGAAAAGCAATGATATATGCAGACATACCACGTCATTGGCATATTTTAAGTGCTCATTCGATAGGTCATCTATCCCTGACGCACAACCAGTCTTTAACTCTTTAATTAACCTCTTTACTTCAGGGACTGATATAAAAGTATTTTCCCTTGTCCCTCCCACAGGCGTTTCGCTGCAATCTATCTTAAGATTATCCTTACTAACACTGTTAAGAATGTTTGAGTAGTGTTTTTTCCACAGGTTTGCAATTTCATCCTTCCCCGACACCTCATCGATTGTCCGAGGGAGGGCACTTTTGACACCCGTTTGATTCTTAACAAATTTCCAAAATTTGTTATTATCGTTATTTATGTGAGCTTCACAGGCTTTTGATGCTCGCATAGACTCTTCTTCCTGTTTACATCGCCTTATGGCGCCTTATACTGACCCCTACTTCAACACATATTCATGTATACTGGTCCTAATCTGGGTCTACCATGAAAGCACCACAAAATATTATATGAATAATATTGCAATGATAGAGTTATGATATAGTTATGATATAGTTATATATTATATTACATGAATGGTTTTTGAATGCAGAAGCCTTCATAAAAACTTTTTTTTCGAAAATTAACTTTACGTGCTTTCACTCAATTTAAGCTTTTCGCCTCGAGTTTATGAACGTAGAACTTGTTCAGTATGACGACGGTGTAAAGTAAACTACTTCATTATTTCATTATTAACGAACACTTCAGTTTTTACTTTAAATAAATGACTGCACGCAGTGACGACATGTTTTGGCCAGTTTTCCTTCTGTTCGAAGATTTTCGACTTTGAAGTTTTTGTTTGCGTGAATTGATTAAAAGAGTGAAAGTGTTTCAGAATGTGGTTGCGCGGTGCAAAGATTACACGCGACGGTTTCAAACGAGACTTTTACCTTTCAACTGAACTTCCGTTCGTTCACTCCTCTTCGCGAAATTACGGGTCTCGATTAATGACAGCTTTTTTAAAACATTTCATTTGAATTACGTACATATACACTTACGTACACTTATCTCTCTTTACACATATTTAACATTGGGATTAAAATATCGTAGTGATGAATTTATTTATTTACTTATTTATCAATCAATCAACCATTCTCTCTCTCTCTCTCTCTCTCTCTCTCTCTCTCTCTCTCTCTCTCTCTCTCTATATATATATATATATATATATATATATATATATATATAAATGCATTCCTTTATACAGGGCATTCAAGAAAGGACTGACTAGTTTTCAATAACTATTTCTGTATGTAACTTACACTAACCACTTTTTTTTATGCCAATAAAATATACCCTTTGGGATTTTTGCTTTTAATGAAAAATACTTTGAACCTGATCATCGTCAGTGACCTCAATAATGCGATTAAATGTGCTTTGGAATTCTAAACAGTTCCTGGTAAAATATCTGCAATTCCATTTGTTACGGATGATTTAATTTTATAGCCGATCAAGTGTCCTTAGATTATATTCCTGTAGACTTTGTGTTTCAAATAACCCCACAAAAGAATAATGGTAAAGATTAAGCTCCTTGAAGTAGGGATGCCGAGACCAGACGTAATCAAATCTTCCTGGGTTAGGTTAGAAATTAATTTAGCAAAAAATGTCCAAAATTTCAGAGCACGTTTAAATCAAATCATATTGAGATCAATGTTGATCATGATGAAAATGTTTTCCATTAAAAAATTTCCAAATTTCCATTAATATAAAAATGGTTTTTGTAACTTTCATACAGAAATAGTTATTAAAAATAAAAAAAAAGTGTCCTTTCTTGGATCCCTGTATATTTATTTGTTATCTAGACGAAAACCAGGATTAATTCCTCGATCGACAGAGGAGCAATAATTCAATATTCATGAAGGAAAAGTGTCCCTTAACTAATGAATCCAGATATACAGGGTGTCCATAAATTACCTTCACAAATTCAATTAAAACTTAATTGAATTGAATTAGTAAAGATAAATTATGGATACCCTGTAGACATACTGTTAAAAAAAATAGCATTTCTTCATTAATTTTGTTCGTGCCGCGCGTTCCAAACATTCAAAAGTAACGTGAAAAGAAAACCTTTTTGTACTTTTATATTCTGAAATGTAATCAAATTTAGAACAGTTGTTCGTAAAAGGAAGGAATAAAAAATCCTGCGTAAAAATGAAGGAATTCCTTTTTGGCTCGTAGGATTTTCTTCCTTTTACATTTTGACTGGATCCAAATTAAATTATACTGTGACAACACACCTTCATTTCCTCATGCACTCATTATTATAACATTACATATATACAGTATGTATATATATATATATATATACACACACAGTATATACATATATACACACACACAGTATATATATATAATGCAAACCCACCGGGAAAAAGAAAACGATTCCAAGGCCTTTCGTGTATTCAGAGCTACACCTCGTCAGGGAATGACGACGTGTAGCTCTGAATACACGAAAGGCCTTGGAATCGTTTTTCTTTTTCTCGGTTGGTTTGCATTATTCATTCATTTCACGTGTTTAATTGTGAAATTCATCCCATATATATATATATATACACAAACTCAGAATGGTTCCCTGAGAACATTATATGTTAAACACAGACCGTGCATGGAACAAGGAACTCTTCTGGGAAAATTAAATCCACTATAGTCCGAATAAGTAATGGTAAATGACAAATACCAAATAACATATATATATATAATATATATATATATATATATATATATATATATATATATATATATATATATATTGACGACTTCTAAGATGAGGGTGTTTGGTCCTAGGTGTTCCCAAGGGCGTCGGCCCATCTTAAGATGCTTCTGGAGCCCTCCTTGATCACGTTCCTGAAGGGACCGAAGGAGTAAACAGTTCTCCTGAAGAAGGAAATTTATAGGAAGGGCTCGAAAGGAATTAACTCGGATTCGGTTATTATTGTTCTCCCTATTCTCTCTCTCTCTCTCTCTCTCTCCATAATAATAATAATAATAATAATAATAATAATAATAATTTGTGAAGATCTTCCGTACGTATAAATGAATAAATATGCATTGAAAGAGAGGTTGAAAAATCATTTCTAATGGAATACTGAAAATATTTTCTAAATTAATGATCAGAGAAAGAGTTCCTTGCCGGAAACCTTCTCATTACGGTATCTTCCGGTGTATGCGAATGTTGCTATCATTATGTGCCATTTAAGGTGATCTCGAATTATAGTTTGACATAATGGCACTTCTTTGAAACTGGATTTCTTGAAGAATTTGAATTTATGAATATGGTTCGGATGTCTTTGGTTTGGGGCGCAGTTTCGATTTTATCCTCGGTACTTTTCTGTCATGAGGTAAGAACGTTTGTTTTGTCCGAGACATTTGCGGAGGAATACAAAGGACATCAAACAGCAACAGACCGGCTGATCCCTACGAGGCTGTCTACAGTATTTAACTATTTAAGAAGGAAGGTTAAAAGATGTAAAAAAATTGAAAGACGAGTGAAAGTTTAAAGCAATGTAAAGAAGAGAGGTTGAAAGGAAGCAAAGAAATTTAAAAATAAAGTGAAAATTTTAAAGTAAAGAGGAGGGAATCCGAGCGAAAACCCTACAATACATTTATGCGCTACCAATTGCTTCTAAGTGGGGGGGGGGGGGGGGTTTAAGGCAAGATAAGCATCTACTGTAGGCTCTTTTTAAAGGACTCAACCGTATTACTTTGAACTACTATGGCTGGCAATCCATTCCACAAACTGACTATAGGATTGAAGAAAAAATGTTTAGCTTCATTAGAATTAAAATGTTTACCCACTAATTTCAAACCATTACTGCGAGTTTTATCTGCATTTCTGAAGGTGAAATATTTTTCGGCGTCGACATTATCAAAACCTTTAATCATTTTAAATACCTCGATTAAATCTCCTCGAATAAATTTAACGTTTCTAAACGGGCAGCGTAGGATTTGTTTCAAGTCTAGGAATCATTTTAGTAGCCCATCGCTACATTCTATTCATTCCGTCTATGTCCTCTCATAAATATGGGAACCAGAACTGAACGCGGTATTCCAGGTGGGGGCGTACTAAGGAATTATATAAAGTTAGCATTGTTTTCTCCGACTTCAATTCAAATGATCTACCAATAAATCCTAAGGTTTTATACGCTTTTCTAACAGTTTCGATACATTAGTTACTTGGGCTAAGAGTGTCGGCAACAATAATACCTATATCTTTCTCTTTCGTAACTATGGATGTGCGATTCGGGACTTTTCATTTCGATTCGATTTTCGATTCGATTCGATTTTCGATTCGATTCGCCACTTAATTTCAGTTCTCGATTGGATTCTCAATTATTTTTTGTTTCATTAATAAAACCCCTCAAACTTTTTCTGAACCTTCAAAAAAACTGACAGTTTCACTCCTTTCGTACAAGGATAGAGAGAAAATGGGCCCAGATTGGTGATAAATTATTTTTTAATGAAAGTATAACATATTTAATTCATAACATGTAAGAAAGAACAAAATAAATATATACTTAATAAAAGTATAACATATTTAATCACGTAACTAAGTCGGAAGAGGCCGAATCGAAATTCTCGCTTCACACTGCGCGCTGATTCTGGGTCGGGTTTCGATTCTTTTGCCGAATCGACCCGAATCGAGTTTTCAGATTCCCCGCACACCCTTATTTGAATTGAATTGAATTGAATAACGTTTATTAATAATAAAATAAATACAGTGATCTTACAATTCACAATGACATAAAGCTTTAGGCTTTACTGGGCACCCTTATCCGTAACGCTCGTTACTGTCTTGTCGCGCTCAGAATACTTTTCTTTAACATTGTTTCTACCGATATGCAACAATAATATTAATATTATATTAATATTAATATCTTTTTGTATTTGCAAACGTTCTGCCGCTGATTTTGTTCGTCCCCCTAGTTTGGTATCATCTGCAAACTTTTAAATTATACTCTTAATTCCTATGTCGATGTCATTGGTATAAATAATGAAACGAGCTGGTTCTAGAACTGATCCCTGAGGCACACCGCTAGTTACACTTCTCTAGTTAGACTCTTTGCCATTAATGACCACTCTTTGTTTACGTTCACTAACTCAGTTTTCGATCCATTTGAGAACATTACCATCAATATAGAAGGAGACTATAGACACCAATCGACCAGGGAAATACTCCGTGGGGGACGTTATGCAGGAGAAGGAATGGTGGAACTTCCGTTTCTCCCGTCACTGTTTGGGGCAGAGGAAACCTTATGGCTTTCAATACCTCTAAAACTCAGTTCCTTCATCTTTTCGACTCGTCACAATCTTCCACACGACTATCCCCTTATCTTCAACAATACACAACTCAATCCTTTCTCTTCTCTTAATTAACATTCTTGGCGTTTCCTTTTCTCGTGATCTTTCTTGGAAAGATCACATATTCTCTCAAAAACAGCTTCGAAGAGGTTAGGTGTGCTGTACCGCCTCCGCAGTTTCTTCACCCCATTCACTTGCTGTCTTTGTACAGGGGTCTTCTCCGTCCATGTATAGAGTACGCTTCTTATGTATGGGGGTGACTCAACCCACGCAGCTCTACTTGACCGGATGGAATCAAAGGTTTTTCATCTTATCAATTCCCGTCTCTTACTGACTGTCTTCAATTCCTCTCTCTTCGCCATAATATTCCTTCACTCTCTCTTTACTATCGCTATTATAACGGACTGTGAACTCTCTAATTGCATGCCTCCTCCTTCAAGGAAAGCACGCAGTATCAGACTTTCTATACATTCTCATTCCTTTTCTGTAATTTTGGCTCTTTTCTTCCTCTATGGGAAGAAGGCGTTTCTGCGAGCCCTTGGCCCTTTCTTCCTGCATAAAAAAAATTCCGTGAAGCTGAAGTTTAGATAATAATCTCCTTTGGGGCACTTTATCAGACGTCTCATGAAAATCGAAATATATAATGTCTACTCATTCTACTGTTTTACTCTCGTCATATATATTTACAATATCATTAAAGAAATTGAGCAAATTAGTAAGACAAATCCGTTGAAATCCGTGTTGAGAAGCTTTGATTAAATTACTCATTCCTAAGTTATTAACTATTTTGTCCAGAACGATCACCTCTATAAGCTTACCAACTACTGTACTGAAGTCAAACTAATTGGACACTAATTTCCCGGAAGCGATTTGTCCCCCTTTTTAAATTCTGTATTAACCTAATGTTTGCAAGTTTCCAATCGAACGGAATTTCTCCAGACTGTAACGATTTATTATTATTATTATTAATATTATTATTAACTAAATATATATGTAAGAGGAGAGACTACTGCTCAGTTCATTTCTTTAAGTACCCTAGGGTAGAGTTTATTTGGATCTGGAGTTTTACTGGGATAAAGTTTACCTATGACCGAGAGCACTTTAGTTTCACTAATGGCAAAATCGTGAAACTTTAAATGATCACCATCGAACTGACTAGAATTTATTAACAACTTCCGTCATTTGTATGTCTTTGTAAATTTGTTCGTTGTTTTCGCCTATGAGGGAACCAATAGTCTGCAAAGCTACTTTTTATTCTTAACATAATTATAGAATTCCTTTGGATTCAATTTAATTTGGTTCACTATATATAGCTCATAGCTGCACTTACTTTTTTTTAGTAAGGCTTTTTGCTTCGCCTTCTCAGTAGCTTGTAAGCATTTTCATCGGACAATTTATTTGTTTCTTTAAATTTGAAATATGCGTTCCTTTTTAACGTTAAGCAACTTTTAATTTCAGCATTCCATCAGACTTCGCCAATCTCTTTTTACTAAGTGGAATATTACTCGATTTTTAGCGTTTAAAATAATTTAAAAAATAAATCCATGTGCCATTAATATCATCAAGTAATAGAACCTCATCCCAATTATTGGTCGGAAGTTGCAGTTTCATGTCACGAAATTTAACCCTTTTAAAATCCAAAACGTATTCCAGACTCTTATTCATTATAAACATTAACTCTTATAAACATTAACTTTAATTTCAAATACTATTTGCCTCCTATGATCACTGGTTGAGAATTGTCTCTTACAGAGATTATAAATTAAGTCTAGGTCTGTACTTAAAACTAAATCTAGAATATTGCGTTCTCTAGTGCAGTGGTTCTCAACAGGGGGTCCGTGAGTTGACTAGATTATATTCAGTAAAACAATTTTTTTTTCCCTTTTTTTGTGGTGGCTAATTTTGACCTCTAACCGACAACATTTTCAGTTACTTGAAACTTTAAAGTTTCTATAAATGTTGTTTTTTCACGACCATCTTAAGTTTCCAATTCATGAAATGTGAGTTTTTGGCACAAATGAGCCCCTGCCCTGTTTTTATGCTGATTTTTTTATGTAAACAGAACAGCGGTAAGTTTTACGCATTTTTATTACATTTTTACTCCGACTTTGAAGTATAAATCAAGACTAAAAACCTATACTACTCTGGATACCTCAATTTGTCTATATGCTACTTAATCATAATGCAAAAGATAATTTTTGGGGAGGGGTCCCCAAAAATATCAAGATTTTGTAGGGGGTCCGCAGTACAAAAAAGGTTGAGGAACGCTGTTCTAGTGGGTTCCTTGACCATTTGAAAAAGTGAACTTTCGAGCAAACTCTCGTACAGTCGACGACCGGAATTAGACTCTAAAGGACCACAAAGGACCATTCCACTCCCTGCAAGGTAAATTAAGATCTCCCATAATTATCGCTTCATGTTCGTTACTTACGTAAAAAATTAGTTCCTGAAGTCTATTTTGACGATCGACAGTCTGACAGGGAGGCCTATATACTAAACTTATAATTAAGTTCTTTCGTGAGTTGTCTTTAATTTCAACAAACGTCACATTTATATTATCAGTTTCCGCATTTTTTTAATTATGGATTTTAAGTATGACTGAACGTATAGTACTCTATCACCACCCCCTTCTTTCTATTCTATTATTGTTAAATATCTCATAACCAAGAATATGATATTCTCCGAGGAAATCTCTACTCTCTGTATTTAACCAGGATTCAGTAACTGCTACAACCTCAGATATTTGTCAAGGTCAATACTTAATAGTTCATCAAATTCAAATCTTAAACTTCGAACATTAATATAAAATATATTGGTGCTGGTTAAGTGTGCGGTCTACCTACGATTGGTTAGGTTTAATCATGATATTTTCGTTAAAACTAACGAAAATATCATGACTAAACCTAACCAATCGTCAAGGGCGATTGACAATGGGATGTAAACAAACAATTAGTAAACAAGATAAGAAGCTATAATTAAAAGGTAGACCGCCGAATCGTAGGTAGACCGCACACTTAACCAGCACCAATATATTTATCAAATTTTGAGTACCGCAGTAGAATCTCGAGGTTCTTCGTGGAGTCAGTCGCTCACTGTGAAGAAAATTTATGTTGGGGTGGTCGTTTCGCCGTTTTTTGCCTGAAAAGCCATCGCGGAGTAGGTTAGTCTAGTAATAGTCTACCAAGACAAGCTGCTCCCACTCCATTCAGGTGAAGACCATCACATAAAAACAAATCTTTTTATTCTAAAAATGACTCCACAAATCAACGAATTCAATATTTTCCCGTTTGCAAAGGGAGTTAAAAATATTACTCATGTAGGTAGAGCTCTGCTGAAACAGTCATCGGATTCTACTATTCAAGGCAGAATTCCTGAAAAAGATAATTTATCAGTCCTACTCTTATGCTTTAGAGTCCGCATCAGCCGCTTGTATTTCACTATTAGCTCCTCTGACCAGGAAATTTTAACATGCACCATAAATATCGTATTTTCATCAGCATCTTACCAAGATCATCCATGGAGTTCGTGATGTCAACGCGCGCTTCAGGATGTAGTACCTCTTTCTCCGAGTTGGGTTCCTGCCGCAGAACTCCTGTAATTGCCCTCGAATAATGGAATCACCAACTAGCCTAATCTCTTCCGTGTCATTCTGGTCTGGCTCTAAGACGGAAAATCTAATAGTTGTAACTATTCTTAAGCAAGGTTTATGTTGTCTAGGTCGAGCCCCATTTTGAACTACTTCAAACAGTCGATCTCCCGAAGGGGAAAGAGGGCTGGAATGACGACTGGTCGGGGATTTGTCATAGAGTCTTTGCGCGTTCTCCGCCCTGTGTGAGAACTCGCGCCCAAATTTTCTGAAACAAAATCCTGCATTGCGTTAAACCTAGCTGCCAAAGTACTAAATTCCTCCCTCAACGCAGTCGCCTCTCTCCTAATTCTCCGAAATTCGCCTCTCTCTGAAATCACCTTGTTTTTTTAGTTCTTGTCGGTTTATGCAAAATCTGCAAACTAACGGGTTAGAAGTAAGAACGTTAAAAAAGTGCTGAAGAAGCTTTCCACTGCATTCGGAACAATCGCGTAGGTTCTGGGCAATGTCTAGAAAATTTTTCTCGCAAAAAATTAAAATTAATTTCCCAGTCTAACAGGTAAGCAGAAGAGTCTGAAAAGAATTATGGATTAGTGACCTGAAAATAGTAAACAAGAAATCGGAAATATCAAAAGAGGGAATTTCTACACACACGCACAATTTTTTTTTTTAAGTAGGTAATTGAGAACAGAGCTGGGCACTTGCGGCATATTTTGCGGTACTGCGGTACTGCGGTACTACCAAACTACCAAACCGGTACCAAACCGGTACGCGGAAATTTGAATGCGGTAGCGGTACTGCGGTACTTTCAGCGATCCTTTGCGGTACTGCGTTATGCGGTCCCGGTTTGGTAGTTTGGTAGTACCGCAGTACCGCAGTACCGCAAAATATGCCGCAAGTGCCCAGCTCTGATTGAGAAGCGTCTTCCACTGATTTATTTATTTCAATAATAAACACAGCATAAGTTACATCTTTAAAGTAATTAAAATATATATTAATTATATTCTAAAACAATGAAGGCAGCATGGCGTCATATTACAGTCTAAAAAGTAACAGTCATATGTGGTGTCATATGCACTCCAGAGCTGGGCATTTGCGGCATATTTTGCGGTACTGCGGTACTTGCGGTACCACCGCACTACCACCCCGGGCCCCCATAACGCAGTACCGCAAAGGATCGCTGAAAGTACCGCAGTACCGCTACCGCATTCAAATTTCCGCGTACCGGTTTGGTACCGGTTTGGTAGTGCAGCAGTACCGCAGTACCGCAATATGCCGCAAGTGCCCAGCTCTGCTCTCATATGCAGTAGCGGATTAACCTTTACAGGGCACAGGGCCTAAAACAAGTTGCGGGGCCCTTTGCCCCTCAATGAAGAAAAAATAAATACGGGATAAAATTTTTATTCTTTTTCACAATTAAAATATCAAAATCAACTAAAGCATGTTTGACATAGACAAAGAAAACCCGTCACAGCAAAGAAGAAAATTAGGTCACAGCAATATTTGTACCAAGAAATAACTTAAATAACACGAATATGAATGTCACATGAAGGAAATAACAATCACACTTTTTTGACAATACTGGCAATATTGAATTTATAAAAAACTGTTAGAAAATTTTTCTCTGCTTTTTGAGGACCCTTCTTTATTGCGAAGCCCTTGGGCTGTAGTCCCGTTTGTCTATGCCTTAATCTGGCCCTGGTCATATGTATGTCATTGAAGCAAACTGTCCTCAAAATCAAATGATTTTTCAAACTCCAAACTCCATTTTCGTACTGGAGTGGCAAATTATGCCCATTATCCAACAGTTTGCTTTAATTAAATTCTACAACAAATTTTTCATCATGGCGTCATATTGCCATCTAATAAGTGACAGTCATGCTGACGTCATATTATAATCCTGCTGTCGTCACAATGAGCCATTAATGTTATACTAAATTCATGGTATCATGACAACAGTAAGACGGCAAAATAATAGCATATTACCATTTAAAAAGTGGCAATCATACTGCAGATGTCATACTTCAGTCCGGCTGAATACTGAAGCCATGTTAGTGTCATAGTGACGTTATTATAGAAATTCACAGCATTATGAGCCAGTATGAGAGCACAAAGGCGTCATTGTAACATCATTATTACGTCCTGCCGTCATTTGTTTTGGAGTGAATGTTCAAAAACCTTTCTTTCTGTACGTCATGCATCAATTTCAGCTTTGTATCGCGACATACCGTAATTATAAACCACATATACACGAGTGCAGTGAAAGAAAGTATAAAATTATGTTACTAGAAGTTAAAATTTACTGAAATTAAAATATCTCAATACCTGATCAGTGTCTTGGATTCCTTTTGTCAGTATTTCGCTTGCTGCTTTTCCGAATAACAATTAGGAGACAACAGGTACCAGGAACTTTGAGATTCATATATAATCATATTGGAGTTGAATTTTGTATTTATTTTTTAGTAATATAATGAAAAGCATATTCATCATCGGGTTTCTGGATTGTCTTATGTATAAGTTGACGTATTATGAATCTTATTCTTTGTACATAAACTGATTAATTATTTCAGAATCAGTCGTGGAATGAGGAACATCAGTCGACCGTATACTAACTTCAGATCGTATAACTACGTTGTCTGATTAAAATAAAACAGGTTTTAAAGACTTCAACACTTTTGATGAGTTCATGATATCAATTTGGCACAATTGAAATATCAGTGCCACGCGACATTTCGCGTTCCTTCTCCCATCTCAATTACCTTTTCAGCTTTCGGGAACTGGAATCCTCAGCATTCTTAGTGAAGGGTGTAGGAGAGAGATTTGGGTGGCTCTTTCCCGAATTTCAACATAACCGAAAAATTCGGTTAATCAGAACAGCGCCGGCCTTAGGCTATTTCGGGCCCTGTGCAGAGTATACTGTACGGGCCCCCATGACACAAGTCAAATTGTTTTTCATTGCTAATCATTTTATTTTAGTAGATTGTTAACAAGTACAAGAAGTAAAATTTAACTATACAAGTGCACCTGTAACAGAATACCAACAGACCAACAGCCTTTACTATTATTACTACTTATTACTTTATTATTATCAAATATTTAAACTATCATAAGAGGTTTCAACCAGCGCCGGCCTTAAGATATTTAATTAGGAATAGGATAATTCAATTTAATTAGGATATTCAACAAAAGTAAATACACAAAATAAAGTTTGTAAATATACAAAAATTTTGAAATTTTCGGGCCCCCCTAAGTTGCGGGCCCTGTGCGACCGCACGGTTCGCACACCCCTAAGGCCGGCACTGATCAGAATCATTGCGATGCCTCCTATCGAGGGTCAAATTTGGCTCTAAGTAAATTGAGAGTGCCTCAGGAGACCATTGATCACTTTATTATTAAAAGAGATAACAGCAAAAAAATGTTATAACTTTAATTTCATGAAAATAAATCAATGCTTTTGCCACCGATAATTTTGTTGACATTCTTTCAAGTGAATTATTTCTTACTGTGTAATTAAGTCATTATCTGCACATAGGCTTATTTCTCTCTCTCTCTCTCTCTCTATATAATATATATATATATACACACAAACACACAGTATACAGGGTTGCCCATAAGTCCTAAGCGGTTTAATTAAAGCGAAAATACAAAAAATCAAACAAAGTAAAAAGTATATAATAAGTTTAGAAATATTTATTGATTATTCAAAGCGCAAACTATAACCATTGCGACAAATATTCTTTCCTTAGTAATCGATTACGTCAGTGCGAGCTCCGCTAGATGGATTTTCGTTTTAATTATAACCGATTGGGACTTATCGGCCACCCTGTAAATATGAATTTTGGCATTGTTTTGACGTAAGACACGCACATTATAACACTATCCGTTAAATCCAAATTAAATTATGCAACATGACGCCATACTTCCCGAAGTAAATAAGATTCGGACTTAATTCCAGCCTTTATTTGCAGCGTACATGGAACCTGCATAGATAATATGTATTTTAATGCATTTGTATATACTGCATTTGACAGTCGGGTGTGAAACAAGCTTTAAAATTTAATGGAAAGCCGGAAAGTTCCGATTTATATAAAGAAACTAGAAAGCCTAATTCTATTCACTTTTAGAACCCTTTAGATTAGAATGAAGATTTTATGTAGAGAAAAAATGTAGTGATATTTTCACTTATTAACTTGTGTCACACTGGAAAGTTTGAAATGAGGGGCGGGTGAAACACGGGGGCTGAAATGAAACAAAGGAGCGTACTTTCGATCAAAGCGTGTTTTATGATCTGTATACAAACAAAATTGCTTCTCTCTCTCCTCTATAATTTATGTCGGCTATAGCTTAATTTGGGTAGTGCGTATATACACTACTTCACTTTCAGTCCAGAATAAGACGTTAGTTTTGTTGACGTTTTACAAACATTTATGACGTTAAATGTACTATTTCTTGCTGGGCGTTTACTGTACTTGTTTTTTTGGTCCCTAAATTGTGATGAATTGCTTGAAATCTTCGTGGAACATTACGTTTTTCTAGAAATGCTGAAAAACTAAAGGCACTGTCACGCTTTGAATAGGTTTAGTACGTGATACTCACCAAGCAAAAAATTAAAAAGGCGTAGAAGTTTAAACCAAAAAGATGATCGTAATCAAATATTTTACTTTTGGTCAACCAGCAACAGCAGTTATTTGCTCCACTGAACCAGATATTAATGCAGTTAGTTAACTCTTTGTTAATCGACAATGCATCTGAAAAGAGTCCTTCAAGCAGTATTGCGAAACAAACACAACACTGTTCACGAAATTGAGGAACAAAACAATGTAGTTCAGCTGTGCCTTGTGTCTAATTGTCAAGTACTGCAAGAACTGTATATGCGATATATATATATATATATATATATATATATATATATATATATATATATATATATATATATAATGGCGCTCATAAGTATTCGTGCAGAAAAATATTTCAGTTATATTCGTTCTTATCTTTTGTATTGGAAAGTTATGAAAAGTTACGAAAAGTTTGGAAAAATTTAACAAATAAAAAATTAATTCAACTCCAACATATAATGTAAAACATCAAAGAATTTGTGGAAAATAATAAAAAGTTAAAATGCAAAAGTTTTTGTACATTTATTTACAAAATTACTTAATACTTAGTGTGCCCACCTTAGGCTTGATGAATTTAAATTTTTTATCAGTAGTTGGTTGTTTGTTGATTAGAGACTGTTGGCAATTCTGAATTCTAGAATTTTCTCTGTGAATCTTCATGGAAGACGGATGATTGTACAAGCCATTAGTAAACGATGGGTCGTCGTGGTAAAGAGCTCTCTACAAATTAAGAGATATGTTATTGCTGCACACGAGTCTGAAAAGAGTTATTGGAAGATAGAAGAACTTCGAATTCCATTTACGACGGCTGCTGCAGTTATAAAGAAATGGGAAAGCTTTGGAACAATCAAAACTCTACCAAGGTGTGGACGACCTTCCAAGATTTCAGAACGTACAGCTAAACGGACTGAAGAATGGCTGCTGCGAATCCACGAGTGGCTGCAGGTGATATTTGCCAAACATTAAGACTGTCTAAGACCGATATCCATACCTCTAATGTACGTCGTACATTGAGAAAGAGTGGTCTGCATAAAATAGTTGCACGAAGAAAACCTCTGCTAAGAAAAACAAAGAAACTCGTTTAAAGTACGCCAAATATCATCAAAATGATGAATTTGCATTCTGAAAGAAAGTTCTCTGGACAGATGAGACCAATATTGAATTATATGGGAACAACGAACAACGGTATTTTTGGTGAAAACCAGATACTGCATTCGAGGAAAAAACCATCCTTCCTACGGTTAAACATGGTGGTGTAGTTTGCTTCTTTGGGGATGTTTTAGTGCTTCTTGTCCAGAAAAGCTTGTTGTCATCAATTGAATCTTGAATTCGAAGAAATATCAGGAAATCTTAGAAAAAAATGTATTGCCTTCAGTTTGGGAGTTGTGAATAGGTCACAATTGGGTACTGCAACAAGATAATGATCCAAAACATACAAGTAAGAGCACCATGAAATGGCTTCAACAAAAGAATTTCAAGCTTCTCGAATGGCCCAGCCAGGATCCAGAGCTCATTTTAATCGAGAATTTATGATTTGATTTGAAAAAAGCTGTTCGCAAGAGAAATCCTACGAATTTGAATGAATTGCAACAATTTTTTAGAAGAATGGGCTAAAATTCTACTAGATATGTCGAAACCTAGGAGAAAAATATCCAAAACGAATCATTGAGGTCATTCAAGCAAAAGGTGGACACACAAAATATTAAATAATTTTTTAAGTAAATGTACGAAAATTTTTGTATTTTAACGTTTTTATTTTCCTCAAATCCGTTGATGTTCTACATTATATGTTGGAGTTAAACTACATTTTTTCAAACGAACGGTAAACTTTTCATAACTATCCTACGCATGGTGCAAATGATAACGACGAATATAACTTAAATATTTCTCTGTACGAATACTTATGAGCATCCCTGTGTATATATACTTTATGTCACTTTATGAAAGTTTGAACGACGGTTTAGGGTCGACCGCAGGTCAACCCCTCTGCAGCATCCCGCCTCATTTGCGGGATTTTGTGCGGGAGGGAATTGCTTTCCGATCTCCTCCTGCCCTCGTAGCCAGCCACGCATGGCTGGTCACGGACTTTGCACAGGAATCTGCCCAGCGGGTTCTTGAAGTTATTCAGGTCTGTGTGCTGGAGGTTCCTCACGTCTCTTGGTAGGACTCGTTTTTATGGCCCCCTCTCCCACCGCAGCTGGGACAGTACAAAATTTACATCTTCTTTCATTCAGTTTTGTTTTATTTCATTTCTAAGGTTAGGGACAAAACCCTCGAGACCAGTAATCTTCACCTTTCGTTTCTTCTATTTAAGTCAGTAGTATGACCGCAAAATGGGAGAGTGCAAGAATGTTGCAATACAATGTTGATCAATGTCGCAAGGGGGTATGCAATGAAGGGGGGTTATGCAATGAAGGGGAGGGGGTTATGCAATGAAGGGGGAGGGGGTTATGCAATGAAGGGGGGAATCTAACCTAAGAAGGAGAGAAAGGAGAAGGAGGAAGGGTGTTTGCCTGGCTGCAGCCAGACGTATAATGAGAGTTCATCTGAGCGCCCGTTGTCTTATAAGGTGTAAATCCGCCAGTTGGCTTAGAAGACGTAAATGGCTTGTTCAGTTGTACATTATTAGGGTTGAGTTGCCAGATTGCGCTATTTATTTAACTAAAGCATATGTTATTGACAGTTGGCTTAGAAATGAGTCAGTCGGTTTAGAAGGCGTAACCAGCCATTTGGTATAATTAAATAATACTATCGTTTACAACCAAAAGAATTAAATAAAATTTACCATTACATCATTCTGTTTATTTAGGCGAATTATTGGAATCAATTTCATGAAATACTGTATATAGAAAGTAAATATACAATCCTATACATACAAACGATGGAATATATATGAAAAAAAATAAAATAAAAAAATTATCAAAAAATAAAATAAAAAATAATATAATACAAAACGATGGAGTATAACCATCAATATAACAGTACAGGAGAAATATATATATATATATATATATATATATATATATACACACACAATTATATTAAATAATTAAAATATTGAAAATAAATACATACACTTTATCTTCTACTGCACTTAACTAAAATAAAAAAATAAAAAATAAAATAATACAAAACGATGGAGTATAACCATCAATATAGCAGTACAAGAGAAATATATATATATATATACACACATTTATACACACAAATTATGTTAAATAAAAATATATTGAAAATAAATATACATCAAAATACATTCATTTGTTCTACTGGGCAAAACACTAAACCACACGTAATCCAGTCTACAGTCACATCATTATTGCTTTGCACTGCGCAGTAAACACGGCTTAATATTATTTCACCACTTAAGTCAGTGGTGGCCAACCGCGGCGCATTGCGCCAAAGGTGGCGCATCAAGTACTTTGAAGTGGCGCATCGAGGTCTACTATGAATTGTGCTAAATTTTCACCTCTAACACTAAATATTAAAAATCAAAGATTTAAGCAGTTAACAAGCCTTTTCGTCTATGAAATTGATAAAATCGAAACAAAGATCCCGACTCACTGATTCTAATCTAAAAAATTTACTGCAGCTTGCTACAACAGGCTTACATCCAAATATTTTGAAGTTGGTAAAGTCGAAGCAACATCAAAAATCTCATTAAGGTAAATATTTTTCACATTATATTTCTATTTAAGGTAAATATTATATTATATTTTTATTTTTACTTACAAGTTATTAGTAATTTTTTCACAAATTTTTTTTTGGCGCATCCGAATTAAACCTAACCTAAAAATGGCACGTATCAAAAAACGGTTGGCCACCACTGAGTCTTAAGTTATAGGAAGACCTATACTCTATGTAAATGGCCTTCATGTCGTTCAATACTATTTTTGTGCCCACTTTACATTCGGTTGGCATGTTATCTTTAAATACGGCTAGAATACAATCAAAAGCACGCACAAAGAGGTCATCGTTAGCCACAACATCATTATTAAATACAAGTTTATAAACACTCCTTTCCAATCGAGGGTTTATTTTTACTGACACGAGCTTTACAATCGTGAACTCTTCTTCACAGTGCATAGCGGCAATTGAAATAATCTTCTAAGTCGTTACGACAGCTGCTCATTATATAAAGAAAAAGTTCTTCAGGGTGAACGGTGTAGGTGAACTCAGCCCTGTACTGATCAAGTGTTTTGTACCAAAGTTCATGATATTTCAAAGTCTAAACCTTTTAAATAAGCATCCAGCTCTAGACCATTCTCGCCTTGTTTATTCCTACACTCGGTAAACCCATCGAACAGAACTGTGTATGCGTATTCAAGAACCGTATCAAAACAAAGCATATCCGTAATACGCGCGTCTAATATAGGCTTCAGCTTGCGGAATCCGACGATTTCAAACATTCTGTCGAGGATGAAACGGTTTCGCGTAGGGACAAGAGCGTTATTATCAGATACATTCTTCCACATCAGTCGTATATGAATGCATGGCTGATCGTTATTTATACACAACGTACAAACGACGGCATATGAGGGGGTATTACTAATCTGCTCTCTTCTTGTACCTACACCTGCAGGAATTTTATAACGATCCTCACTCCACTTCTGAACTACCACGAAGATTCTATACATCTCCACAACACTTAAATAAACAACATTCCGTTTGTTTGTTTGTCTAGAAGTCGTTTCCAGTACATAGTTAATGGCGCCGGTTTTACGCCTGAACACGCGCAACGACTTCGTCACGGACACAACGTACACGGCATTCAGAATGCTGTTCAAAGGAAGTTCCATCGTATTCGAAGAGGGCACGTCCAATCGGTTCAAGCTCTGAGATGACTATGAGCCAGGGCTGCCACTGACTTAATGAAATAAAACCCAGATCGTACACTAAAAAACCTAGATGATCCTCAAAAAAACTCAAATCACCAATACTGGAGCACCAATACCATTTTTTTAATTTAGTACCAAATGAAACAATTTATTGCCAAATTGTATTTAGGTATATATTCATTCAAATTTGAATGCAATTTACTATGACACAAAATATAAATCAAGCGAAAATTGCACGCACGCGCGCAATGCAGGCTAATGCCCGCCCATGACTAATGCTGCCAAATAATAAATTGCAACATGTTCGTTCGATTTGTCTACAATTATTCAGAGTAAGCTCCAAAGTCAGTTAAACAGTAAATTTATAACTGCGATTTGCTTTAAATCTCAGTATCATTTTAACAAATTTGTATCAGTATGTATAAATACTCAGAACTGAATAATTAGTAAAATTGATCGAAACGTTTAAGCAATGATTTGTTGTAACATGTTTCTAACATGTTTATGGAATGCAATGTTTAATGGAACTCAATTTTTCTCACATTCTTATTTATGCGTTACCAAATTTAGCTCATTTCATTACCAGAATACCAAATAAATTTTTAAATACAAAATTGCTTTTTCATTACCAAATTTGCTCAGATTTCGTTATTAATAATACCAGATGGTAACCCTGGAGTCGAGAATTTTTGCCACGTTTGCGCAACTGACATCCTCCTTACAAACATGCAGCTTTACTGTCATAGCATTTCAAAAAACGCTTTATGATATTACCAAACAAAGCGTTGTTGCATTATATTTTATTTAGAGTGGTAAAATTCGGTACATTTTATTTGTCTGCCTTACTTTAAGCCTAAAAACCCAGATTTCATGAAATTTTTAAAATTAAAACCAAGAAACCCAGGAAGTGTGTTGAAAAACCCAGATCTGGGTGGAAAAACCTAGCAATGGTAGCCCTGCTATGAGCCACATGCAGCGGATCGTCTCGACGGGAGGAGTGAGTCACACCATAAGCTAATAAGACGTGTACGGCGCTGTTCCAACATGTAAGAGTCATGTGAATACTTGTATCCCATTATATTGGGTAGGTGTTTTGAGAAATTTTCCGATACATGAAGCAATATCGGTTTTAATGTTTTATCATTCCCACTCCCCAGAATACGCACCAGACATTTTTGCATAGGGGGATTTTCACGAACTAAACACATTTTATTCACACTCCGGCGCACTATTTGAGAGAAGCATATGACCATATTTTTCCTTTTTGCTTAGCATGCGATACTCATTTCTAAATTCTGTTAAATACTCACGCAGACCTTTAGCCACAACCTCACTACAAACCTCGTCATGATATATATTAATGTAGTGGTAAAAATATTTAAGATTCTCCATGATCACAAGATTTACATTCTCAATCGCAGGGTACGAGTACTCGGTATGATGCAACATGACATAATATCACTTGTCGCACCACTCATCAACAAGACTCACTAACCATATCCATTGCTTTTCTTCTGCACATGTTGTTTCTTCTACTTCACGGTATATGTAAGCGTTTATAAAGTTTAGTCCTACAACATAGTTCAATACATCACTTGTACCACGAAATCCTGCAATGCTCTCGCCAGAATAGCCTTAGAGTATTTGTACCTCTTGTTCCTTCGCACGGTTGAATGTAACCTTAAAAGTATCAAAGGAGGGTGGAATAGGGAGCCATTCAGTAACTTTATCTTCACATTTTACAGAATACCACTTCATAAACGTCGAACACGCAATATTAAAGGTAGCCATTACTATTTTTCGTCTACGTGGGGAAATGCACGTCTGAGACCCAGGGCTTACAGCGATCAATTGAACACGCAGGGAAGAGATATGCCCAGCTAGTGGCAGGAATCACGTGACCAATCATACAGGTGGGCGGAGCTTAGAGCTTTCTCCTGTACGCCCGCTGGACGGAGCTTAGAATTTTTCTCCTGTACACACACACACACACACACACACACACACACACAAAGGAGAAAATGAAACGCTAATTGAAACACGATTTATTTAATAAACGAAATATTCAAGGTGTATATATATTTACAAATACTTGTAATAAATAAGTTAACAACAGACATATCAAAGATTATGGTATCCAAAGGGTACGGTATCATAGGTACCAGGCACCTTGTAACGTCTCCTATAGGTGTTACGGCACACCTTTGCACCCCTAAGTTCCTTCACGCCCTCCAGCTTCTGCGCCCGAAAATTGTGGGTACCTATAGTTAGTTGGGGCGGCTGGTCGCCCTCATCATCATCCAAGCACACTAGATCCTTCAACGAATCAAAGTTAACGACCCGCCGATTCGCCTGGCTGAGCGTGATACCCTTTGCCTTCACGATATATTTCATATCCTCCCCCACCCTCATCCGTACCCCACAAGTTTTTGGCCCTGTTGAGACAAAAGAGTCGGCGTATGCAATGTCTCCATACTCATTCTTGATCTCATCAGTTAACTCCTCGATGAATTCACCAATAGGAGGCATGTATTCACCCTCCCTCGCTGTGAATATCATACTATCTGTATCGGCGTACAAAACCCTCCGACCAAGAGAATGCAATAGACCCCAAAGTTTGATGCGTGCGTAGGCCGTTGTAAAGTTGGCTACAGGTATGTTTGTAATCCGTGAGGTATCTGTGGCCAATTCGGTATTGTTGTACTTTATTATGTAAATATTACCTACATTAACAATCTGCATGATCTCTTTATCGGAAGCGTTGGCATAATCCCAGACTTCACCATAACTTTCTGCCAAATGAATGTTCCCTTTGCCAGTATTCTGTGCAAATTTTCTCCAAAGACTGTTTAGACACAACTTTGCACTAAAGCGCTTACCTGGGTTCTTTACAATTTGGGAACGGTCAAGCTGTATACCTTCACGGTCACGGTAACGTTGAATATAAGCCGATTTTTCATCTTCGGTATCAACTCCTCGCGGATACCCTGATGCTTCTACCTTATCCTTCAAAAATGCGTTTATATATGGCGTGAAAAGGTTGGGTAGCTTTTGAAACCTCCACACAACATGTATCTTCAATATTCTGTATCCATGGCGAACAGCTAGATCCAGCTCTGGGCTTGTATATACACCTCTGATCTTACGCTGGTTGGTTGCATGATTACATTCCCCATTGTTCTCCTCTGCGCACTTCACGCACAGGGGAAACATGAGCTTGTGGTCTATAACGACGGGTAAGATCGGCATCCATAAATCGCGTGGGGGGAGCACATCTACGAAAGAAAGGCCGAAATAGTACCCGTTCAAATTTATTGAGAACACCTTGATGGTGGGCAGGTCAGGTCCCACCAATTTCTCAGGTGCACCCACGGGGTACGGATTGTTCTTCATCACGTAGAGATATAAAAAGCAGAAGTTGTAGTAATGGAGTTTCACGCCCTCCCTAGGCGGAAAGTATAACTTGAAGGGATTTGTACGCCCTCCGAACGTGCTATCACTGCATTTGAGAGGATCCAACACCATTGAACGTTTGATGGCCCTTATTTCTTCAAGGTACTGTTCATCTGTTTCCATCCGTGCATCATACTCATGCTCCCACAAGACTTTGTGAGTGAACTAGGAGCCTATAAGTTGATCGCGGGTGTGGGTCCATGCGAGGCTGTCGGCAGATCTACCGTGGATATCTCCTACGATTCCACACTCAGGACAGGGGCATCCGTGCCACCAGCAACCGATAAAGGAGTACACAGTCTTCTCACCAGTGGCACGGTTTTCACTTAGACCATCAACCCAAAAAACACGACCATTAACCTTAATGGGTAATTCCCCCGTGTTGCGGGCATGCTTTATGTATACACCTGTCTGCTGCTGTATGTGTATGAGCCAGTAAATAGCCTTGTGCCCATAACTACGGGGATTGTTTCTGTGAATAACGGCTAAGGTGTCTTTAGGCATGAAGTTATTCTTGAACACCGTAAAACATAATGAGGCGATCGTGGTTGCGACTTGCAACGGATCGCATTTGAAACGGCCTATGTATATCCTTCTAAAGGCTTGAGAGCATACTCTAAGTACACGTACGTCATTCACACAATAACGCTCACATTCATCAGCTATATTGTAAGGATTAGCTTCATTAAAACTGTTGTAGTAGCGGTCAAAATCTTCACGTTCATCTGTACTCATACATTCATAGTTAAAGTAATGTTTGGGTGGAGGTAGTCCTACGTAATTTAAAGTTTCGCTCGTGAGGAATGTGTAAGGGAAATATCCTTTTGAAACTTCGGCGGCTACACCCATCACCTTGGGTAGCTTTGCTAATTTACAAGGTGTGAATAATAAAGTGTCTTTAAACTGTACATTACCTCTTATTTGCATCTGTATTAGTTTGTTGCCTCTTTTCAAGGGATCACCTGTAAATATCTCAGATGACTCGTGCTCAAGCAACTCCTTATAAAGGAACTGTGTGTCAAATTTTGCCCCGTTATGGGCAAGAATATAGTCATTTTTTTTAACTTGTCCGCTAACTTGACAATATAGGATACAAAGAGTTTCACAGGGCTATCGTGGGCAATCGTTTTAAAAACGTTTGTCCGTTTACCACATTTGTGACACTCATCACACTCGATCTCCATACACTCATCACAGATAGTCTGGCTTACAAGTAAATGTGGAATAACTCTTTGGTTTCAGCGTTCGTGTATGTTTCTATATCGTAGTACACAGTTATACAAGGGCTATTTTTAGGTTTAGCGTCTTTCATATAACATACATGCTTTACTCAACCGCCTTATATTTCTCATGGCATGTAGAACAGTGAATTTCATCACATTTATGCGTGAATTTTCCCCAATTATCCATCATGTGAAACATACCACATTCACAGATTCTCATTTTCCTGCACGTGCCAATTGATTTATGGAGCTCAAAACAGTTATTATTGAAAAATGTGCGTCTACACACATCACAATCCCTCTTCTCAGCTTCAACTACACGGCTTTCACATTTGGAGCTTTTACACTGCTCACATACCATGTGGCAATCTTTACAATGTTTCACTATATCATCCGCAAACTCGATACACCCCTTACACAAATCATGATGTCGTCCATATTTTCGACTTTTATCATAACTCGCGTAAAGGTCCCTTGTATTACGGATGGGGAGATACGTTGTTCCTGACAACCCTAAAATAAGTAGGGTCTTGTACGATCTCTCACACTGCTTTTAAAAACATACACAGTCCTACGACGATCATCCAATTCAAATACAACTATACGGACATTCATTTCCTGTTCTACCCTTCTCAGCTCCTCAGGACCCATATTACAGTCAAACTCAAGTTTACAGTCTACAGCTAGTTTACGTGCACGCTCCACTACCGTAGGCAACCAAATTTTTTGGGTCCGTGTATTTAGTACAGTAAACATACGAGCTAAGACTCCTGCTACAAAGCCGCAACCACGATCGACGTTTATATGCCGTCTATAAATAGCCTGAGAATTGAAGTTAAGAATATAAGGTGTGGCAATATGACCCGCAACACGGTATACACGGTCAATATTTACCGTTAAAGTGTCCATATTGACGGCTATACTACTTTGAGAGGCCTGCATTATACGGCCTAATATATATTCTATATTTACAGCTGCCAAGCGTCTGAATGGTATTCCTACCCAAAAATCATCTGCATCTCCGTCATCTGACCCGAATCCGAGAAATTAAATGTTGATAATAAAGAAATTACTGATGATACTGCTATTGCAGACTCTTTAAATGCACATTTTACTTCAATAGCGGATAAGCTTCGCTCACAATTAATAAATAATGATCACTCACCTCTAGAATATATGCCACTCAGCCAACTAAATTCATTTTCTTTTTTCCTGCTACCTCTACTGAGGTTCAGAATATTATTGGTAAATTAAAAAAATACAAAAAATAACATTCATAACATTCCTGTACCTATATTGAAACTTGTTAAAGATAAGATATCTGTAACTTTGATTAAAATTATCAATCAAAGTATTTCCAAAGAATATTCCCATCAATACTAAAAACTGGTTGTACAACACCCCTTTTTAAAGGGGGTGATCCTACTCTAGCAACAAATTACAGGCCGGTGTGTTCATTATCTGAGTTCAGCAAGGTTTTTGAAAAAATTGTAAAAAGTAGGGTGATCAAAAAGTAACGCAACCCATGGAGAAACGCACATAATTGATTTTTTCTTTCTGTTGCAGGCGATGATTCAGAAGTGTGTTGATGCAATTTCACAGGAAACGTTGCAAAGGGTCTTTAAGAACATGAATCGCCGTATCCACTTGTGTGAAGCACAGAACGGTGCCCACTTCCAGCACTTGCTCTGAAATAAATCGTTTTCCCATGGGTTGCGTTACTTTTTGATCACCCGTAGAATGCAGCGATATTTAGAATCCTACAATTTATTATCTCCAAATCAATATGGCTTCCGTAATAATAAAAAAACGAAATGGCTATTTTAAATCTTATGGAAAATGTAAATATAGCTAAGAAGAACAAAGAAATAGTGATATCAATATTTATGGATTTGAGTATGGCGTTTGATGTAATAGACCATAATATTCTACTTAATAAATTATATTGTTACGGCTTTAGAGGAGCAATCAGTGATTGGTTTAAAAGTTATTTGTCCAATAGATATCATTTTGTATCAGCAAATAAGGTTTGCTCAACTAAAGCGCGTGTCAAACATGGTGTGCCACAGGGCTCAGTTCTGGGTCCACTGTTATTTTTATTATATATAAATGACCTTCCACGTTCATCTGATATACTGAACTTCATAATGTTTGTAGATGATACAACTCTCTTTTTCATGCAAAGATGTTAATACAGCTAAGAATATATTTCATTCAGAATTCATCAGTGTAATGAAATGGTTGACCACCAATAAACTCCTCCTAAATACCAGTAAAACAAATTTCATGATTTTTACTAATAAAAGAAATGTATATCTTGATGACCTTAATGTTAATGAAATCGCCATAAAGGAGTGTGCTGTAACAAAATTTCTTGGTGTAATGCTAGATAAGAATTTGCAATGGAGTGATCATGTAAATTATATCGCGGAAAAGATTTCAAGGACCGTTGCTATAATGTTTAAACTTAGAAATGTAGTCCCTAAACAAGTTTTATTGACTCTTTATCATACTTTTGTTCTTCCTTATATAACATACTGCACCCTTGTTTGGGGAAACTCCGCTAACAACGCATCAAATGATATCTTTGTCATCCAAAAACGAGCAATAAGGTTATTATCTGATGCTGATTTCCTTGATCACTCTAGTGCATTATTTAAAGAGCTAAACCTACTAAAGCTCAACGATATAACCAACTGGCACATTTTATTTTTATTTACAAGTGTAAGAACAAAATCATTAATTTGCAATGGGTAAATAGATATTTTGTAACTCATCAAGAAATCCACTCGTATCAGACCAGAAATAGATCAAAGCTTGTTATACCTCAATTTAGATTGTCTTCATCTCAAAAACTACACATTTTCATTGGATTGAAACTATGGAATGACTTGCATGCCGATATAAAAAATATTCTGAATGTAAATTTGTTTAAAACCAAGTTCAAATCCCGATTAATAATGGCATACTAACAAAAATCTAGGATTAATGTCCACTAATATTATTTAATATTGTCCATTAATATTGTTTAATATTGTAATACATGTCTTAACTATTAATAATACTTATTTACTTATTTATTTATTATTATTAATTTATAACAACTAGCTGCTTATTTTTAATAAGAGCCCAGTAAATCCTAAAGCTTAGGGGCCAAATTAAATTAAATAAATAGTCGAGCTTCACAATTATTCATGTCATTGTAAATTGAAAAAAATGTATTTATTTTATTATTATTAATAAAGGTTATTCTAAATAAAGGACAGCCTCGTCCTGACTTCACGTTCGTCGCGGTTCTGAAGGGCAAACTCTACAATACGTTCAACTATGCGCCATAGTCCGTGTTCAACACCATTGCTATACATGGTTCTAGGATCAACCCTGATTATATACCGATTTCTAGTCAAGGCTGGGGTGGGGGTAGCGGTGCGCACCAACTCGAATGTTATGCCATCCTCAACAGAAGTTGACAGAACGAGAAGCTGCTGTGGCTGTGGATGATGTACTCGGAATTGAACAGGAATAAGGAGGTATATTTGATTAAGGTACTGTTGTGGGGGTTGTGTCGTAAGACGTAGAAGGTTGGGGCTCTATTACTGGTGGTCTAACAACCGGCGCATCCTGGCACGCTTTATACCTGACTGCGTGGGCTCTTCATCATGCATCCGCTTTGAATTGTCGCGTGCAACAGGTATTGTTGGTGTGGACTCGGCAATGGGGATGGATTCTGTGATCACAACTACACTGTCGTTGGGGTCATCTGTAATATCGATGATGGGTTCCTGTACTTCATCGTCATTCACGGTTCTGTGGGAGAAGAGCAAAGCAAGACTGTAGAATATAAGGAACATCACTTAAATATTTATTATATTTTGTAAATGGCCTACTTAGGAGTGTGACGTGTTAGAAATGGATTCTGTAGAAAAATTCAGGTTCAAGAGCACATCCACATGTATTATATCCGGCCCTACAGGATGTGGTAAAACTGTGTTTATGCTTAAAATCATTAAAGAAAAGGGAGAGATGTTCTTAAAATGTGTGCATAAAGTTATATGGTGCTATTCGACGTATCAATCAGTGTTCAACGAGTACCAAGATGATATTTTGTTCCACAAAGGTGTATATGACGTTAATTCGTAAAAGGGAAATGAACATACAGTCATTGTAATTGGCGATCTCATGTTGGAGATGGATAAAACGTTTGCCGAGACATTTACAGTATTCTCCCACCATCTTAATATAAGCGTGTTCTTCATCAATCAGAATCTATTTTTCAAAAATAGATACATGCGCGATGTGTCGTTAAATACACAATATCTCGTCTTATTCGCGCAATGTAGAGATGTATCATAAATTGGGGTATTAGCTAATCAAATGTTCCCGAATCAGCGTAAGGAGTTTTTGGAAGTTTATAAAGAAGCTACAAGCCAGCGTTACGGATATTTGCTTTGCGACCTTCATCCGCGAAACACGTTTAGGGTGCTTCTAAGAACGAATATATTTCCAAAAGAGCCTGAAACGGTGTATATTCCAAAATGACAAAGAGGCTAAAGAAATACCATGAATTAATAAAAATCTATTATCGACTGCCCCGGGCAATGCAGCAGATGTTTACTAAAAATATCGACTCCGACTTTTTAAAATGCATATGTGAAATCTGTCTTAACGTTATAAATTGCAATGTATGAATGAAACCTCTTCAGAAGGCTCGCCTACGCCGTTACAAGAACATAATACGTGCACTCGCTCGTAAAAGTAAAACTGTAGGGAAGAAAAACGAATTATTGTTCAAAGAGGAGGGTCATTCCTCCCCATCTTATTTTCAATTTTGTATCCTTTACTGACTAGATTAATATAATGAAGAAAGTGGTAGTGATTCCACACGAGGTGTATGCTTCACTGCAAAGTTCAAAGAATCCAGACACGGATCTAGATCCCCGTAAAAGCAGGCTTAAAAGAATGGAAAGCGAATTGTTAGCCCTATTAAACAGTCAAAAAACACCTGATGAGAAAAGAATCTTATACCAAGAAGCTCTGCAGAAATTTCTTCACAAGTACGAAAATTATAAGAATCCGACAGAGATTCCCCTGGTTATTAGGCACAGCACGGGGAACGATGGCCATGGTGACATTGGACCTGTGTCCGACGATAGAGCTGACCAACCAAAGATTAATGGGTCGGCCACACAACATATCGAGCATGTATTAAAAAGCACCCTCCCACATACATTGAGGAATAAAGGTTTAAGTCTTTATAATCTATTGAATGAGGATCCCAACATACAATGGACCGATACAGGTGAGATCATTGTGGAATGAGCAAAGTTACAGGGATCGAATATCGTAGACATCGTCCATGATCTGGTGAGAAAGTGGGATAGGCCCTCACCATCAGGATGGAAGCATATTAAAGCAAGACTACAACAAATAAATGTCCCCAAAACAATGATAAGAAATCTGAACAGGTTAAAAGACTTGGAACATGCATCGCACGTGACATAATTGAAAATGCCATCACCCCTGGCGGTAACACCTCTGAAGAGGAGAAAGAAGAGGTTAAACAACGATCAACCCTACCCACGTGCCTCTAAAATATGCAAATGGCTAACATATTAAGAAGACGCTATTATGATATTTCTAGCCCAGCCTCCTACGGAGGCGTAGATAGACTGTACAGAAGTGTTTACAATGATGGAGTAGGGAAAAGAGATGTTGAGATTTTTTGCGGGAGTAAGATGCTTATACACTTCATAAACCTGTGAGAAAAAGGTTTAAAACCGCCAAGACAACAGCTGCTTCGATTGACTCTATTTGGCAAGCAGATTTAACAGACATGCAAAGATATTCAGTGTATAACGATGATTACCGCTACATCCTATTTATAATAGATGTATTCTCTAGATATCTGTGGCTAATTCCTCTGAAAAGTAAATCGCCTGAAACAGTTGCTAAAGCCACCAAAACGTTGATGTTGGAAGAAACCAGGGTTCCTGGTTATTTTTGTACAGATATGGGGAAAGAATTTATAGGCCGAGCTTTTCAGAACATGTTGACAGAGTTTAATATCAGCTACTACACTACCAATTCTATACATAAGGTATCTTTAACTGAAAGAGTTCAACGTACCATAAAGGAACGCATGCACCGCTATTTTACACATAAAAACACATACAGATTTCTAGACATTCTGGAATCATTGGCCTCATCCTACAACCGCTCACACCATCGCACGATTGGGACAACACCTAACAAAGTTTTAGAAAGAGGTACGCGCCCAGAGGTGAGAAGAGATGTAGCACCACCACCACACACTACACACTTCAAAATCAGTGATTATGTAAGGCTGTCGCGTTCGGGAAATAAATTCGCGAAGGGATTTGAGCAAGGATGGACACGCGAGATTTTTAAAGTTAGGGCTATGAAATCTAAAGACGAGATAATGTATTACGTAGAAAATTTGAATGTGGAAGAAATCGCAGGAGGCTTTTACCGCGAGGAGTTGCAGAAAGTGGCATTTAATTTAGGAAAAAATGTGTTTAAAATTTAGAAAATTTTAGGTAGCAAAGGTTCAGGAAAGAGAAAATGTACCTGGTGAAATGGCTAGGATACCCAGAAAGCTTCAACACCTATATAAAAGCTGATGCAATAATGAAGCTTAAATAGTATGCAACATGGCGCCTAACCATTTTTACGTCACACTCCCGAACTCCTCGTCCCTGTCTGTACACCCTAACAACGCACTAGCCAACTTTGTAACAGAACTCCACGGACCCATTGAATTGGGTCGTGATTCGTATGATGTGGGGATATGTGAAATTCAGCTGGACACCCTCTTTTTAAATATTGATTATAAAGAAACCGTTTTTACGATTCTTAGAGACTGTAATGAGTGTGAAAAAGCCGGGGTAACTCGGGATGAAACCATGCGTACCGCCCTGACTGGGGATGCTCGGTATTACAGTACAAAAGTAACGCTAGGACCGGGTCACTATGGTGAGGCCGAGGATGTTGTGAGAGACTTAAACGCAAGGTTAAAAAGTTCAAATCTTACGGGCGATTTAGTATACAAAATCGTAAACAATGATCCCCATGCATGCACTCTGGCCCGAAAATCGCAGGCTAACCGAAATGTTAAAGACCAAAGTGTTCAAAATTATGACCGATGGACGATATCGATCAGTCATCCAAAGAGATACATTTCACGAGGCACAACACGACATGTCCGCCTAATGTATCAGTTGAAATTGGAGAAAATGGTTGACGGCTATAAACCCCCAGACATGTGCTATATTTACAGCAATATAGTGGAGCACCAGTTCGTTGGCGATACCCAGGCACGCCTGCTGCGCATAGCGCACATCCCTAACCATAGAGGAAGGCGTTTGAGTATTACATATGACAGACCCCATTATGTGAATGTAGCAGCTAATCTAATAACCAATATCTCAATATATATAAGAACGATTGAGGGAAAAAAATTTCCCATTCGTTAACGTGAGCTTAACAGTGAAGCTGCACTTTCGACGCACTGAGTTATAATGGACAGAAAGCTTTCACAGTCTATCGAGGTATGAGATACCAGCGTGGTAGTGGACTTGGATCCATTTTTTCAACCATACTACGTACGGCTGTCCCCTTGCTGAAGAGGGGTGCCAGATACTTCAGAAGGAAAGCGTTACAATCAGGTCTTAACACAGCTGGGGCTAAACCTAAAGAAGCTCTAAAAACACTTAAAGCGTACACGGGACGAAATCGTCAAAGATGCAAAGAGAAAAATGCGTGGTAGTGGGAAGAAGAAGAGGGCTGTCCTGAAAAAGGGATTACCACCACGTGGCATTAAACGTAAAAGGATATCAAAAAAGAAGTGTTCTAAGCGAATAAAACCTATGGTTGACCATTTTTTTGACTGATATAAGCTAAGGACATTGATCTCATGAATCATAGTTTGTTTACTACTTGTCGAGAGAGGAGGCACTATTTCTAACTCGTCATGGCACGCTTCATCCATCCGTGTAGTTCACAATGTTGTAAATCGGAGCTGTCCCTCTTTGACATGCCTCCAACTCAAGTTTCTATTGAACACAGTGACTTTATTACAATTAACCCTTTAAACACAATTAGTTCCCCGAGTGCCCCTATAGAATTCGTGATACCCAGCTCAGGCCCTTACTTTTTTGACCAAGCTGTGTGCACATGTACGCTAAACTACGTATAGCCCATTCTGATGGAACGGACTGTGATGACAAATATGCTGTATACCCTGAAACAAACTTTCTGCACTCCTTATTCAACCAGTGTGACGTATATTTAAATCAGGTCAACATATCGGCAGGAACGGGGTACTACCACCTACGATCCTATCTGGAAAATGTGCTGAACTTTTCCAAAGAAGCGAAGGATACCTTTTTAAGTGCCGAGGGCTATTATCAAGCTAAAGACGAAAGTAGTATAAAGGACAAATTTAAAAATTCTAAAAAGAAGATATATGAGTGTTTTGGACGCCTGCATACAGACTTCACATTCCAGGAGAAGTTGCTTGTGAATGGGGTGGATATGAAAATAAAGCTCACCCGCACGAATCCTGAGATCTGTTTAAATCTGGATGCTGATCAAGAAGAGGGAGCAAAACCCGTTGTGATTCACATTATGGAGACATACCTCCGCGTACGGCGAGTGAAATTAAGTTCACCAAAACAAATAGAAATTGAGAAAAATTTACTACACGCCACAGTAAAATACCCAATTAACAGAGTACAGATCAAACTATACACGGTGCCAGCAGGGTTGGCATCGAAACAGATAGAAAACATCGCCCTGGGAAATCTACCTAAAAGGATATTAATTGGAATGCAGGACCATGCTTCGGTGAATGGAAAATATAAAAAGAGTGCCTTTAAATTCGAGAATTTCGGCCTTAAAAATATAACTATACGTTAATGGCATTGCGTTGGGAGGGTATGGATATGGATTATTCATCAGACGCTGTGTTCCCGCTTTGCGCGAGAGCATATAGTAATCTGGCCCATATTGCAGGTGATTGTGATGAGCTCGGGATGGGGTAACGCAGAAAGAATTCATCGATCAATTTAACCTTTATCCGTTTGACATCACACCTGACTTATCTGCTAGTGTAAATACACACTTAAGTCCACAACAGAGTGGAAACATCTCAGTCAGATTGGAATTCGCCAAGCCTATAGACGCGCCTATAAGTATACTAGTATACCTCGAGTCACAAGCCCTAATAGAAGTAGACAGATTTAGGAGCGTTGTCACTGACTTTTAAAATGGATGCGAATACACTTCAGAGAGTAATGAATAGTGAACGAATCACACGTTCCAAATTTATCGGTGTGTTTGCGAAGAATGAAACATTGAAATTGCCATACGAGAATTGCGGTAGCCTTATTGTGAACACAGATGTTATTGGTAGTGAAGGGATTCATTGGTTTGCAATCTATTTTAAAAATAGGGACCGCATGTACTATTTTGATTCACTCGGCACTCAACCCTGGAGTGACCCTGTTATTGTAAAATTTCTCGATCAGTTGCATATCCCCGAAGTTGTATGGAATCCCTTCCGGCTACAAGGATATTTTAGTAATACGTGTGGGATGTACTGCCTTTCATTTCTCATGCATATGTCACGTGGTAAAGAATTTATAAATTTTTAAAAATTATTCGACCCGTGTCACACTCAACGAAACGACGAAATGGTATGCAGACAGATAAAACCGTTTTCCGATTGTGCGTACTCGTTGTATAGTATGATGTTTTGTTCGTGTATATATATATATATATATATATATATATATATATATACCGGGTGTCCGAGAATTATCTGTACAATTTTTGGCTGTTATTAAAAGTCAACCATGAAGTGTAGAAATTCCAGTGTTGTCCCACTTTACAGAGAAACTCATTAAGTTTTTTCTGATAAGTTTTGACAAGTTTTTTTCTTTTTTGTACGCGGGTGACAGACATTGATGATTTAAAAGCAAGAATCACAGCTGCTATTGAGCGAATTGATGTGGATATGCTGCAGCGTACATGGCAACATTTGGATTATCGATTGGATGTTTTGCGAATCACTGATGGTGCACATATCGAATGTTTGTAAAACGTTACTTTAATAAAAGAAAATTTGAAAATACAGATTCTAAATAATCTTGTTTAAGAATTTTACGTGTTATCCAGAATTTTATTAAAAGAAAATTGTACAGATAATTTTCGGACACTGGAATTTCTAAAAAAACTTGTCAAAACTTGGTATCAGAAAAACTTAATGAGATTCTCTGTAAAATGGGACAACACTGGAATTTCTACACTTCATGGTTGACTTTTAATAACAGCCAAAACTTGTACAGATAATTCTCGAACACCCTGTATATTTATATATATATATATATAATATATATATATTATATATATATAATATATTTGTAGCCAATAATGTTAGCTTGTATATTCTGTAGTTTAAGATGGTTATTGGACTAAAAACATGATTTCTTTCATTTAATAAATTGATGAAATTACATTGTGTCTTCTTTCCCGAAAAATAAGATCGAAACAAAAAAAATACATTATTTCGTTAATGATATGACAATCGTTGGGTTGACTGCTCGGTAAATCTTCTACCTCCGTATTCAGGTCCACGACATGGCTTTCTTCAAAACGAAAAGATTGTATAACACGTGTCAAATCCTCATCGATCTTTAAAGGAGAAAGAATAATTCATTCGTTCATTCTGAATCTTTTTTAATAAAAACCCAATTGTTTAAAACATATGCAGAGTATACATATAGTAAGAGTATTACAATGTGACGATATCTTTGAACCGATCAGAGAAGTTCCTTTAAGAGAAAATGCTGAATAACATTTATTACGGAATGTATAAAATTATGTAAAACATGCAAAAGATTGCTATAAAAAAAATTCAATGAATCAAAACAGGACTTTAGCATAATATTAATTGCAAGCTAATCTATAATTGTGGATACCTAAATGAAGCATTTTTAATGTGCTGAAGTGAATTACTACAACCCTCCATATATATGATGAAATAATCCAGAACAGTGCTCTTTCTCCTAATTGCAAGCACATTAAATAAATAACAAGTTTGCGAATAATTGGCTACAAAAAATAAAATTACAGGCACATAATTACTTACATTTCTTCGGCAGTCCCTTGCGTCGGATCGTAAGGAGCAAAATAAGGAGCAAATCATCAACGGTTTGCGTTGGAAATAATCCATCTCGGTCAGCTGCGTTAAAAAGATTAATTGTGGACAACGCTGCAATGTCACCATCTTGATATAAATCCAGTAAACTGTAAAGTTCTTGATTCATGGCGGAGGGAATGTTTATTCACTGGTGAAAATAACTACTGTGACTCCCAGCTGAAAATATTTCCTTTTACATGCATGATCCCCAAGCACAACCCCAAAAGACTAATGGGCGGTTCGTAAGTTTAATGATTGGTTGCCAATGTAACTGGGCGGGGCTATGTTAAATTTGTGTACCAATCGTAACACCTATATTACGGGTCCACACTTTGAACGTCCTGATTGGTCGACTAATGGGGTCTTTATCTTCTCTCCGTAGATTTAATGTTCGCATCGTGTATTGCCACTTGCAATCTCTACCTCGACAATATTTGCATTAATATTTGCGCCCATACTATTCTCGGTTTTCCCATTTTAGAACCCACCACTTTATACAATATCCCTCACCCCTTTGCAACATTGATCAACATTTGCATTCTCTATCACGACAATATTTTACATTATTATTATTTGCGGTCATAATATTCGATCCTCAACTCTGGTTCATGTATTCGGCTTGACTTTTTACTTACCAATTCCAACGTAGGAGTGTGATTAAATTGTGTTTAGCTAGTGAAAATGAATGTCTGGTTGGGCTGGTAGATAAATGGGCGCCCTAGGTATCCTAGTGGTTAAGACGCTGGGGTGCTGATCGGTGGTTGAGAGATCGAGTCCGGATTGTGACATTGTAATTTCTTGGTTCATACAATCCCCGATGAGCCTGGTGTACCTATGTGAAGTGGAGAGTAAAAGAAGCCAACTCATCACTTTATCAGATCAACTCGAAAGGAGGGACGATAAGCTTGACCTTCGTGTTAAAAATAGGGACCGCATGTACTATTTTGATTCACTCGGGACTCAGTACTTGTGGGATGTATCATTTTCTTTTCGATCAATTTTTATATTTAAAAATTTTTTTTTGCTGTGACTACGATCATCATAAACAAACTCGGTAAATGAGTTCCAATATACTTATGAAAAATTAAAGCTATGAATATTATATCCATATAAAATAAACAAAGCTTTCTTTCTGTGTGTGTGTGTGTGTGTGTGTGTGTGGGCGCGCCCGTCTTCAGTTTTTCGACTCTCTCTCTCTCTGTATATATTATATATATATATATTATATATATATACGAATTTTAAATTAAGTTTTACCTTCACTAGCAAAAGTAATTTTATTCAATTCCAATTGTTGAGTACTTCCAAAGTGCATGTGTGTTAATTTTGAAAAAAAATGTATAATAAAATTAAAATAATAATAATAATAAACCTTTCCATTTTTCATTTTCATTCATTTCATTTCATTTCAATAACAGAGACGCAAAGAAAATAAAATAGATTTATATATCACTAGTAGCAAGGGAACAAAATTTGGAGTCCAGAGAGGTATAGGACGGAATTAAGACAAAATGGACCTTTGCGGTCAGCCTTTGCGGTCGGCTCGGCGATTCACCTGCTTCGAGTTTACCTCGTTATACGTTTTTTTTCCAGGGATGCTTTCAAAGAAAGGAAATGACAAAAGTAAATAGACACTTTAGGTGAAGTTAGTTAAAATAATTATTGTTTTTCTTTTACATATATATATAGGGTGTCCATAAATGATTACCCTGATTAAAGCATGCTATAACTTTTAAATAAACACTCGTATTCAAACAGTTTTAATCATAAGTAGATAAACATATAAAGTTTTGATACATAGTTAATGAACTTAATAAGCTTCCACATGTGCACCCCTAGTGGCACGTAAAATGTCTAAACGGTATTCACACTCACGCCACACATTTTCCAACATTTTGGGTTAACTGTTGCAATTGCATCCGTAATGCGTTCTCGCAATGTCCTGATATCTGGAACAACTGTTGCATAAACCAAATCTTTAACATGACCCCAGAGAAAGAAATCCAGCTGGGTACTGTCTGGTGATCTTGGGGGCCATGGGATTGGCCCGTCCCTGCCAATCCATCGATTTGGAAATGTTGCGTCGAGAGTTTCACGAACAACATGCGCCCAATGAGGGGGTGCCCCATCTTGTTGGAAGATGACAGTTGGCTGCCTGTCCTGCAGCTGGGGGATGGCGTAATTGGTGAGCATATCCAGGTACACAGTTGCAGAAACAGTGTTCTCAGCGAAGAAGAAAGGATCAATTATCTGGTCATGCATTAGTCCACACCAGACATTGATCTTCGGACTGCCCCGAATATGCTCCCTTACGGCACGTGGGTTTTCTGATCCCCAAATACGCACAATGTGTCTGTTGACTCTACCACTAAGATGAAACGTAGCCTCGTCTGAAAAGCAGACACTTTGTTCTGAACCTTCGCTGAACACTGACAGGAAATTTTGTTTCTGCAAGCCACACAACACATTGTGCCTTCTCTGTCACAGACGCCATCTTAACTGAACAGCTACTACAGCGCTCCTAGCGGCGAATGCGGTAGACGAAACACACCAGCACAGAAACTCTATGTGTGTACGAGATCACCTGTAAAAAGAAAACGGATGTAAGATTCGTCATTAAAACATGAGAGCATACTGTTTTCAGGGGTAAACATTTATGAACACCCTGTGTGTGTGTGTGTGTGTGTGTGTGTATGTGTGTGTGTGTGTGTGTGTTGTTATTTTTATTTTCTGCTGCCATTTGTTTTTTCATTCATTTCGGACAATAATCTATGTTTTTCACTCCACCTTAAACCTACAGTATACACAATAGGCATACGGGAGGGCGAGGGGGAGGAGTTATGTTTGAATGCAATCTACGTTTTTCACTCCACATTAGACCTACAGTACACACAATAGACACACGGGGGAGCTTATGTTTGAATGTAATCTAATTTTTAACAGTGATTTCGAAATAAAGTCAATAATGTGTGTGGGTGTGTGTGTGTGTGCCGTCTTCAGTTTTTCGAGCATTAATTCTTTCTCTCTCTCTCTCTCTCTCTTTCTCTTTATAAATAGAAATTAGATTCAGTTAGATATATAGAAAGGATTGTCAAAAGTAAATAGACACAGTATACATTCTAAGGTGTTAAAATAAATGAAAGCGTTTCATGAATTATAGGTAAATTAAATATTATTCTTAGAGAATATGTTATTGGAATAATGTACAATGTAAAGAGTCCTGTGTATTTCTTTTATTATTAATATTAAGATGAATGATTTCTTTTGCTACGCCATGGATTAATTGTCTACTGTATTTCTTTTATTGTTAATATTGGGAATTGTTCAAATAATTAGTTCTCTTGCTGAACAACTTTAAGGAGAAAGTCGCTTTTGCCTTTAATAAATAAATAAATAAGTGAAAACTCGTCTAAATAAGTTAAAATAAATGGCGCAACCTGGCAACTCACCCCAATAATTATTTGGCAACTCACCTAAATAAATAAATATATAGTGCTCTTTGGTAACCCCTCCATATATAAATAAGTGACATCTGGTAACTCACGGCCCTCTATATAACTGCTGCTTGTCCCCTGGACGTTCATAATGCGTCGGGCTCCGGGGGAATAAATAACTCTCTCTCTCTCTCTGTCTGTCTCTCTCTCTCTCTCTCTCTCCTTCTTAGGTTAAGGCTTAGGTTAGGTTTCCCTTTGGGGGGTGAGGACATCCCACCTTCTCCCCCAAAGACCCTCCTCCTTCTCCTTTCTCCTCCTCTCTTAGGTTAAGGCTACCCCTTTGGGGGGAGGTCATCCTCCCTTCTCCCCCCGAAGCCCCCTCCCTTCCCCTTTGCAGCATTGATTTGTTGCATAACCCTTCCCCTTCATTGTATACCCCTCCCCCTTCATTGCATAACCCATTGCAACATCCCCCCTCCCACCTTTGTTGCATACCCATTTGCGACATCTTGCAACATTGATCAACATTGCAACATTCTTGCACTCTCCCATTTTGCGGTCATACTAGTACCTCCAGATGATTTCCATTATTTTTCAATCTTTTGTAATTTTGATGTTATCGTGCTCTCTGAATTTTGCATCCAACAACATTATTACTCCAAGATCCCTGACTTGTGCATATGGTGTTATCTGTTTGGCTTGCAGAGTTTTGTACCCTTCATTCTGTAGCACCTTGTTATTACAATATCTTAGAAATTGGAATTTTTCTTCGTTGAGCTTCATATTGTTGTCTTCTGCCCACTTGAATAATGTTTCAATGTCATTTTGTAATTTTTCTGTCACCTTCGTTCAATCATATCTTTGTGTCATTTGTGAAACATGATACAATACTGTCATTAATATTTGCATCAATATTTGCAATCATTATATATTGGTTACTGTGGCTTTTCTTCCGCCCGAATTGTTCATTCTGACGAAGGTCAAACTTGTCATTCCACCTTAGACCTACATTTTAACGTGGAATCTTTAACCACTAGGCTACCCAGGGCACCCATTTATCACCCAACCCTTTTTTTTTATTGTGTGGAAGATGAACAGCTGAGTTTTGCTGCGCGCCGCCTGCCGACACTGGGTCTCGATCCCCGGCGCCGATGGATTAGTACCCAGCAACACTAACCACTACACCACTGAGGCGCATATATATATATATATATATATATATATATATATATATATATATATATATATATATACATATATAAATATATACTGTGTGAAGTTTGTATATGTTTGTCATTAAATGCAGGAGGAAATGTATATTCAAGATATATTTAACCTTTTCTATACTGTGTATACAAAAGGCATGTGTATAGATAGATTGCTTCCTTTTGGGAGTAATGAGAAACCATACTATAGCTAACCTCGAATATATATATATATATATATATATATATATATATATATATATATATATATACAGGGTGGGCCAAAAGTCTGGATCCATAGGAAAATATTTATTTTAATACATAAATTACAACAAATGGTAAATACTTAAAATGAATATCAACTTTAACTCGTAAATGCGTATCCATGATACTGTACAGTGGTTCGTACTCCAGTATAAACAACAAATTATAACAAATGCTCAAATTGGCGGCCTCTGACATCGAGACACTTAGGGATGGAATTTATGATTTTTAATAATTCTTCGAATTGAAGTTCTCGAGATGCGTGTTTCATTTGATAATCTTCTTGTTGACTTTACTGGACTATTCGTTAAAGTTTCACATACCATTGCAGAGGTATTTTCATCAGTTGCAGTTTTTGGACGACCAGAACGCCGTCGATCATGTACACTTCCTGTTTCTTTGAAACGTTTAAACAACTTGCCAACAGTCGCATGTGTTACTGGATGCTTATCAGGATGATTTCTATTGAGTTCAGTAGCAACTTCTCTGTGTGTAGCACCCTGTCTTGCGTACATGAGCACAAGTTCTACCCGGTCTTCTGTTGTTAGATTCGAAGCCATTTCTGGGCTGAAATAAAAAAAGTATTTTAGTATTTATACTGGAGTACGAACTACTGTACAGTATCACGGATACGCATTTACGAGTTAAAGTTGATATTCATTTTAAGTATTTACCATTTGTTGTAATTTATGTATTAAAATAAATATTTTCCTATGGATCCAGACTTTTGGCCCACCCTGTATATATATATATATATATTATATATATATATATATATGAAAATTATTTCACGAAAGTAACACGTGAAAAATATTTATGATGAATAAAACCACGAAGGAAAGCAAACACAGAGTGGTGCTCAAGCGCTTTCGTCTAATGACATCCTCAGGAACACTGAAGTAAATAGAGTTCAAGACTATATATAGGTTACCAAAAAAAAAAATATATATATATACTGTATATACACAGGGCTATTCAAAATGATTCACCTGATTTCAAATGAGAATATTTTTTAATGTTACAAATACAGAGTGATTTCTGATACATCAACCAAAAGAAAAACTGTCCAAATTTTGTCTCTCACCTCATAAATGCTCTATGTGACTTCCCCTAGTTACACGAGCAACGTCGACACGATAGTCGAATTCCTCCCATACTCGCTCCAGCATGTCCGTTGTCACTGACTCTACGGCAGTAACAATGCACGGTGTAAGATCCGGCGACCTAGGGGGCCAGCTGTGGAGCACCAAGTCATGGGGCCCACTGCGACCAATCCAACGGCGAGTGAGCACTTCGTTGAGAAAACGGCGAACATCCAAATGCCAATGAGGCGGCGCCCCATCTTGCTGGAAAATGTAGTCGTCGGAATCTTCGTTCAATTGGGGAAATAACCAATTCTGCAGCATATCCAGATAGGAGTGACCAGTCACTGTGTTTTCCATGAAAAAGAAGGGGCCGTAAACCTTTGCCCGGGAAATGGCACAGAAGGTGTTAACTTTAGGTGAGTCGCGCTCGTGCTCGATTGTTGCATGTGGTTGTTGCGTGCCCCATATGCGAAGGTTGTGACGGTTCACCTTGCCACTTAAATGAAAAGTTGCTTCGTCACTGAACACCAGGCGGGGAGCAAATTCGTCATCCTCCATAGCCTCCTGCATAAGATCGCAAAAGTTCTGTCGTTTTAACTTGTCCCCCGGCCGTAGAGCCTGCAACAGTTGCAACCTGTATGGCTTCATATGCAAGCGCCGTCTCAAAACACGCCAAACAGTCGTCTGAGGAAGTCCCAATTCTCGACTGGCGCGGTTTGTTGATTTCCTCGGGCTACGTTGGAAACTCTCTGATTCTTTGCACATTATCCTCAGACACGCGCGGTCGTCCTGTGGACTTGCCTTTACATAAACATCCTGTTTCCTCGAACTGCCGATACCACCGACGGATGCTCTGAGCACCCGGTGGATCTGTTCTGTAACGTCGACGAAACTCACGCTGCACTGTGACTACCGATTTACAGCTCGAAAACTGCAACACCGAAAACGCCTTTTGCTGTGCGGACGCCATTTTCACACTGACTGTTTTTTGCTAGGCTAGGCCACGGCGTGACTTTGGAGCCCTCTCGCGGTGATCTTATAAAACTCGGAGATTTCCTCTTTCATGTGGTGTATGCCCAGTTGATGCACGGTTGATAGGTACGGAAGTATTCTCAGTTGAAATCGGATGAATCATTTTAAATAGCCCTGTGTATATATATATATATATATATATATATATATATATATATATATATATATATATATATATATATATTATATAATATATATATATAATATATATATAATAAATATAGAAATAAAAATTGTGGGAGGAGCATACAAATTTGTAAGGAAAACTACAAATTTTAGCACTTTGCCCGAAGCCCGAATTCAACACAAGATCAAATGGCCTGTTTACAACCAATTTTATAGATAATGCCTGAATGATATATAGGTCACGAAAAAAAATAAAAATAAATTGAAAAATAAAAATTGTAAGAGGATCATACAAATTTATAAGGAAAATTACCAATGTTTTAGCACTCTGCCCTTCTTATCTAAATCCGTTCTGAACGAATTTAAATCAACGGGATCGAGTTGAAAAAGACCTTTGCTCATGTTAAAGTTATTTGTAAGTTGGATAATAGCAGACTCAAGAATATTTCTATTAACAATGTTGCTAGAGTGAAAAAAACTGAAGCATTATTCCAATCAATACAATGGGATAACTCTGACAAATGGACAAAAAGCACTGGACGACTGTCCCGTTCTAACGGAATATTGATGCTGTTTTACACGCGGGTGCAAATCCTTTCCCGTCTGACCAATGTAAAAGGAATCACATTGTTTACAACCAATTTTATAGATAATGCCTGAATTATTGGTAGGGCTATTTTTTACTATGATATTTTTCACAATATTCTTATATGAAACTACTACATTAAAATCCAAAAGTTTAAGTACATTAGCAATGCCTAAAAAGCCCGAGAAAAATGGAAGTACTAAAATATTCTTTGACAAAGTGCGAGTGTTATTATTCACATGATAGAAGGTTCGTTTTGCCTTGTTAATTCAAGATTTCATAAACGCAGGTGGGTAGCACAGATCACTTCCAATACCGTTGATTTTTTCCAATTCGGCATCGATGTATTCCGGACTGGCGATCCAAAGAGCGCGGAGAAACATTGAAGAAAATATGGCCTTCTTAATGGGGGTGTCCTGTCCAGAGTAAAAGTGTACGTAGGACAAATTGTTTTTTTTTTTCCGATAGATACTAAACTTAAAGCCTGGGCTTTCCCTATGTACACGCACATCCAAAAACGGGATTGAGTTGTCTTGTTCCACTTCTAAAGTAAACTTAATGGAGGGGACTTGATCATTTAACTGAAGGAGGAAGTCATCCAGGTCACGATTCATGGGCCAGATACACAAAATATCGTCGACGTACCGCAACCATGGGATGCTAACCCCCAGGATTCTCGGAATGTAAGTAATTTCGAAAAACTAAATATAAATATTGGAGAGGAGGGGCGACAAGGGGTTGCCCATGGCCATCTCAAAACCTGTTGATAATACTCGCTATTGAAAGTGAATTTACAGTCTTTGATGCAAAGCTTAATAAGTTCCAAAACGATGTGTGCAGGTAGTGGCAGGTCGTACCTATATAATTCTCGGGAGAGAAAGTCAAGCATATCGTCAATCGGCACTTTTGTAAACAATGAACAAACGTCAAAACTGATCAATCTATTGTTGGTTTCAGTGCGCACATTATTCAATTTTTCAGTAAGATCCATAGAATTTTTTACATGTGAATCAGAGATAGTTCCGAGAATGGGGGACAACACTTTGACAAGCCATTTGGAGAGTTTATAGGTAATAGAGCCCACCGAGCTAATAATAGGGCGCATAGAGTTGCCAGGTTTGATTGTTTTAATAAGACCGTAAAGGTAGGGAAGAGAAGGTGAAGTGGACATGAAAAGCGGAATTAAGTCCTTATGATCTTTGAGAATGCGTTTCAAGTCACTATTGAATGATTTGATGACGTCATCCTGCGGGTTCTTCCTAAGTTTTCTGTATGTGGCGTGGTCCTGGAGCACTCGTTCATCTTTCTAATGTAGTCCACTTTGTTCATAATAACTATGGTGTTCGCCTTGTCTGCTTTAGTAATATGGAGGTCACCATCTTTTTTTAATTGTGAGAGGCTATTGCGAAAACGTTTAGGAAAGTTAGCTTCGTAAGTACTATTCGCAGCACTATGGACAAGGCCTTTATCTATGATAACCAAAGACTGAGGAAGATTACACTGTTTTTCAAAACAAGCAAGATTGAGTTGTCTTGTTCCACTTTTAAAGTAAACTTAATGGAGAGGACTTGATCATTTAACTGAAGGAGGAAGTCATCCAGGTGACGATTCATGGGCCAGATACACAAAATATCGTCGACGTACCGCAACCATGGGATGCCAACCCCCAGGATTCTCGGAATGTAAGTAATTTCGAAAAACTCCATACAAATATTGGAGAGGAGGGGCGACAAGGGGTTGCCCCAATGCCCATGGCCATCCCAAAAACCTGTTGATAATACTCGCTATTGAAAATGAAAATGAAAATGAAAAGGTATATTGGCAGACTATAGTCCATATGACAAATATTATTAATACAATGACAGTTCATACACCAATGATGGAAAATATACAATTGATTAGAAATAATACTGCACTGTCGAAGTTAAGTGGAGATACAGACAGACGTTTTCGTACCAAGAAGTCCATAGCTTAGAGGATAAATGGCAGGACTCATGGATAGCTTGGATGATCGGGTTGGTTGATTTTTTAATTCTTTGCATTAGACTGTGTTGAGCACGTCTTGTTACCTCCGGGAAGCTCGGGACATTGCGGGTAGCAAACATTTGCGAAGCTGAGCATCTCGGGGGTAATTTATGTAAGAGTCTAAAAGACCTGTTATACAGCAAATTTAGGGTTCTGCCAGAACCTTTTTTATAATTCACCCAGAGTTGCTGACCGTATATATTACTGCAGAAAGTACGAAAGAGTGTGTCTTTAGCTTCACTTGTACAGAAACGAAAGTTCCTTATGGTTATATTCGCTTTAGCACACTGGCTTCGAGATTCTTTTCTTATATCCGAGTCATCACTCAAGGAGCTGGTAATAGTTTGACCCAAATACTTAAACTCTTGTACTTCCTCAATTACTTCACCATTCATTTTAAACCTTATATCAGCTGGCTGATTTACAGTCTTTGATGCAAAGCTTAATAAGTTCCAAAACGATGTGTGCAGGTAGTGGCAGGTCGTACTTACTGTATGTAAACAATCCATTTGATCTTGTGTTGAATTTGGGCAAAGTGCTAAAATTGGTAGTTTTCCTTACAAATTTGTATGCTCCTCCCACAATATTTATTTCTATATTTATTATTATTTTATATATATATATATATATATATATATATATATATTTTGTAACCTATATAGTCTTGAACTCTTTATTTACTTCAGTGTTCCTGAGGATGTCATTAGACGAAAGCGCTTGAGCACCACTCTGTGTTTCCTTTCCTTCGTGGTTTTATTCATCATAAATATTTTTCACTTGTTACTTTCGTGAAATAATTTTCGTATAATGAACACCACGCGTTCCTTCGGCTTGCTGTTCCCTCTCTTGTCTCCGTTTGTGTCCGTGTTTTCTTCTACATTACTGAAGGGGCATGCAATTCGTATCCGACGAAAGTTTCTTACTAATTGTCTAGAGGAGCAGGTCCTTCCCAAGTTCCTTCTTCCGATTCGCCTCAGACAAATTGACGACCATCCATTCAACAACTTCAGCAGATTAATTTAAAAGAAACATATTGAAGTCACCAGACAAAATGAGTGGTCCGCCTTCAAAAATTTAAGCATTGCCAAACGTAATTTTGTGACCGTTATTCCCCAACCGTGGATCCAGCCTTTGTTTGATGAAATTTACAACGAGTTGCGTCGGAGAACTTCTTCACTTCGTAACATTTTGGATCGCAAAATTAAAAGTCTCATTCGAAATAGTCAGTGGAGTAAAAAAGCAAGCTCAAAATGTGTTTTGAACCTTTCTTCGAAAAACATTAGTAACGATGCAAAAAGTGCCCTTGAATTTGGTATGTCCTTTTTTATTGTTAAAAAGCCTTCTGCTTTACAAATTTGTTATAGTCTTGCTTGTTTTGAAAAACAGTGTAATCTTCCTCAGTCTTTGGTTAACATAGTTAAAGGCCTTGTCTATAGTGCTGCGAATAGTACTTACGAAGCTAACTTTCCTAAACGTTTTCGCAATAGCCTCTCACAATTAAAAAAAGATGGTGAGCTCCATATTACTAAAGCAGACAAGGCTAACACCATAATCATTATGGACAAAGTGGACTACATTAGAAAGATGAACGAGCTGCTCCAGGACCCCACCACATACAGAAAACTTAGGAAGAACCCGCAGGATGACGTTATCAAATCATTCAATAGTGACTTGAAACGCATTCTCAAAGATCATAAGGACTTAATTCCGCTGTTCATGTCCACTTCACCTTCTCTTCCCTATCTTTACGGTCTTATTAAAACCCACAAACCTGGTAACCCTATGCGCCCTATTATTAGCTCGGTGGGCTCTATTACCTATAAACTCTCCAAATGGCTTGTCAAAGTCTTGTACCCCATTCTCGGAACTATCTCTGATTCACATGTAAAAAATTCCATGGATCTTACTGAAAAATTGAATAATGTACGCATTGAAACCAACGATAGATTGATCAGTTTTGACATTTGTTCATTGTTTACAAAGTGCCGATTGACGATATACTTGACTTTCTCTCCCGAGAATTACATAAGTACGACCTGCCACTACCTGCACATATCGTTTTGGAACTTATTAAGCTTTGCATCAAAGACTGTAAATTCACTTTCAATAGCGAGTATTATCAACAGGTTTTTGGGATGGCCTGGGCATTGGGGCAACCCCTTGTCGCCCCTCCTCTCCAGTATTTATGTGGAGTTTTTCGAAATTAATTACATTCCGAGAATCCTGGGGGTTAGCATCCCATGGTTGCGGTACGTCGACGATATTTTGTGTATCTGGCCCATGAATCGTGACCTGGATGACTTCCACCTTCAGTTAAATGATCAAGTCCATCCATTAAGTTTACTTTAGAAGTGGAACAAAACAACTCAATCCCGTTTTTGGATGTGCGTGTACATAGGGAAAGCCCAGGTTTTAAGTTTAGTATCTATCGGAAAAAACAAACAATTTGTCCTACGTACACTTTTACTCTGGACAGGACACCCCCATTAAGAAGGCTATATTTTTTCTTCAATGTTTCTCCGCGCTCTTGGGATCGCCAGTCTGGAATACATCGATGCCGAAATGGAAAAAATCAACGGTATTGGAAGTGATCTGTGCTACCCATCTGCGTTTAGGGAATCTTGTCTTAATAAGGCAAAACGAACCTTCTATCGTGTGAATAATAACACTCGCACTTTGTCAAAGAATATTTTAGTACTTCCATTTTTCCCGAGCTTTTTTAGGCATTGCTAATGTACTTAAACTTTTGGTATTAATGTAGTATTTTCATATAACAATACTGTGAAAAATTCATAGTAAAAAATAGCCCTAACAATAATTCAGGCATTATCTATAAAATTGGCTGTAAACAATGTGATTCCTTTTACATTGGTCAGACGGGAAAGGATTTGCCACTCGTGTAAAACAGCATCAATATTCCGTTAGAACGGAACAGTCGTCCAGTGCCCTTTTTTTACCATTTGTCAGAGTTATCCCATTGTATTGATTGGAATAATGCTTCACTTTTGTTTCACTCTAGCAACATTGTTGATAGAAATATTCTTGAATCTGCTATTATCCAACTTACAAATAACTTTAACATGAGCAAAGGTCTTTTTCAACTCGATCCCGTTGTTTTAAATTCGTTCAGAACAGACTTAGACAAGAAGGGCAGAGTGCTAAAACTTTGGTAATTTTCCCTTATAAATTTGTATGCTCCTCTTACAATTTTTATTTTTCAATTTATTTTTATTTTTTATTTTTTTTTGTGACCTATATATCATTCAGGCATTATCTATAAAATTGGTTGTAAACATCCATTTGATCTTGTGTTGAATTCAGGCAAAGTGCTAAAATTTGTAGTTTTCCTTACAAATTTGTATGCTCCTCCATAATTTTTATTACTATATATATATATATATATATATATATATATATTTTAACCTATATATAGTCTTGAACTCTTTATTTACTTCAGTGTTCCTGAGGATGTCATTAGACGAAAGCGCTTCAGCACCACTCTATTTCCTTTCCTTCGTGGTTTTATTCATCATATATATATATATATATATATATATATATCGAGTCGGCAAAAAAAAAAGAGAGACCTTTTAAATGTTTCATATCTCGGCAAATACGGTATAGAGAACTATGAAATTTTAGTAAGTTAGTACTAGGTAATTTTATTGTTTATATGCCATCTTTTAGCATTTTAGCCGAGAAATTGGATTTATGGCGAATATTTCAGAAAAATCTTGCTAATCATAGGTTGAAGTTGATAATTAAAGCGATTTTAATTAGCGTAAGCCAACTGCAGGAGGTTGGACAAGCTTCTCAAGAAAATCGATAAAACAGGAGATATCAAAAGAATACCAGGTAGCGGTATTAAATTTGGCCACTAAACAATCCTGATTTAAATCCTGTCGATTACGGCCTTTGGGAAAATTTGTCACAGAGAATTTATCGGGTCAAAGTAAGAAATGTCGCTCATTTACGACAACTTCTTCTGGAAAACTGGGATGAGCTACCACAAGAACAAATCAATAAAGCCATAGATGAGTTCCATCCTAGACTGAAAAAGGTTGTAGAAGTTCGTGGTAAACATATCGAGCAGTTCTTTTAACATCAAGGTATCACCATATGTGAGTACTTTGTAACTTTTTATCTGCACATACAATGCATTAGTAGTGTAAATGGAGAATTTCCAGTGGCATAAAGAAATGGTCAATAAATCTGTAATTTTTCATTAGTTTTTTTTTTAATCTACTCACTGTATAGGAAATTTACTTAGTTATGGGTGTGAAAAAAATATTGAAATCTGACCATAACTTTGGATTTTACAGCCAAAGTTCGAGGTTTCCCTTTTTTTTTTTTTGCCGAACCAACACACACATACACATACACACACACCACACACACACGCGTATATATATATATATATATATATATTATATATATATATATTATATATATATATATATACATTCAACTGCAAAGAACACGCAGTATAAATAACGTAAAGAACGACGCTTGTATAGGAGAATATTCCGCGCAACGAAAAGAGAAAACAACAAATGAAAAAATGAAGTACCACCTGGGAATCGAACCCGGAGTGAAGAGTGAAGAGTGAAGTCCATGGTGTAGTGGTTATCGCGTCTGACCGGCAATCGGAAGATCCCGGGTTCGATTCCCAGGTGGTACTTCATTTTTTTCATTTGTTGTTTTCTCTTTCTCGTCTTGCGCGGAAATATCTCCTATACAAGCGTCGTTCTTTATATATATAATTATATCCTCGTTTGAGTAAGTACTGACATGGTTTTATTTTTGGAATGAAATTATTTATTTATGATGACCTTATTTGTATTCACGAGGTCACATTCATCTCAGAATTGAAATTTTAATTAAAATAATCAACATTTAAAATTTAAAAGTAAAATTCAAGAATTTTAACGCAGTTTCAGTTTTAAAATTATTTTTAATTATTTGTAGAAAATGGTTTAATTTATATATATATATATATATATATAATATATATATATATATATATATATATTATATATATATATTGTTTGGTGATGTTGGCTTATCCTTGTGCGTATGTTTGTGAAAGGGCTTACTGTCATCCATTGTGGTGCTACTTTTCGCGCTGTTCCTTTGCCTTTTCTGCTTTTCACTCCTTTTCCACACTTATTGTCAGCCCCAATCATTCGTGTTACCACGTCCACGGTAACCACCGCGTGACGCCTTACAATGACGCCTCCATCATCCCCGAGTGACGCCCTGTTTTGCGTTTTGAACGACTGCGTTACAACGTGCAGGTCGCGCACGCAGTTTGTGCACGCAGGTCGTTCACACAGGTCGTGTTTGCATGCGATCAAAGGTTTTTCTTTATTTCTTGTGGTGGGAATGTTGTTTGGAAGGTTTTTCTTGACTCACGTCTTTATTTTGCGTTGAATTCGCTGGACTCAATCACGTTTCAGTCTTCACTGCATGAACTGCGAGTTTAGAACTAGGATATACTTCTCTCTCTCTCTCTCTCTCTCTCTCTCTCTCTCTGTGTAGCACTTTCTTTATTTCTTTGTCTCTCTTTTGCTCGCCTCATTTCTCATTTTTCGGAACCTGAAAGCTCACACACCTCACAATGGCCAAAACACTTACGAGGATTTAGTTTTAATCTTTGTGTACATAACTGTGTGTGTGTGTGTGTGTGTGTGAATAATTTTGTCTTTGTTAAATAGTATCAAATATTAATTAAACTTATAATGTTTAAGTGAAAATTATTTTTGTTTCTTAGAAAACATTTACTAAGTATTTTGAAACTCCGACAATATATATATATAATATATATCAGAAGATGCATGGAACAGCCGACGTTAATACAGTTTGGAACTTAATCTGAGATAATTTTAACACAAACTATTTTCAAATTATTTTCTTCACGTGAAGTAAAATTAATTGATTACAATATTCAAATTTTATGAATTACAAGTTATACTTTTCCATGTGATAGTTAATGCTCTTTATATAGTATGCGAAGATCAAGGTTAAAATCATGTTTGTACAATGGCTTTGGTATGTCTTTTATCTATGGAAGAGTACATTGATTTTAAAGCAGATTCAGCTTTATTCCACAGAGTAATAAAGATGAAAATTTTATGCTAAGCCGCGCACTACTCGTTTTTGAATTGTTTATGCAATATCAATAATCATTCAAAAAGAGTCTTTACAGTATTAATCCCCAAAGCTTATTATTCAATAAAATATGAACTCCTTTCTTATCCTAGAAATAGAGTGTAAGTTACGAACTTCACCTTTATCATTTAATGAAATAAGGACTAAATTTCAATTTATTCTTTGTACACACGTAAAACCACAGTAATACCAGTATCCATCTAACGACATAGATAGATAAGACCTAAATTAAAATATTTTATTAACGGTTTTAAGTCTTTTAGGCGACGAGACTGAAGTACACTTGAATTTTGTACCTCACCCTATTTCGCATTGGGGGAACCCGTTTTAATAACTACTCGAACCACCTTCCTATAACACTCTCACAACATCACAAATGTTCGGAATGTTGACCACCTGCTGTCCGGAGGGGCCGCGGTTCGGATTCGTCTTGTAACGTTAAATTATCCGGTTTCTCCGGACCGCATTATCCAATCCAAATAATGGCATTCACAATCAATTAAAATTTACAGTTTTCAAAATGGTTCTTGTACAGTACCAATCCATTTATATATATATATATATATATATATATATATATATATATATATATATAAAGAACGTAATTCAGTGCCTGAGTGCCAAACATTTGTAGGAGGAAATGTCGTCTGATTTATTTTTCATATTTTCACCTAAATTTCACATTATATAAATGTAAAATTTTACGTAAAATTTTAATTGATAGTTTATAAACTTAATTTATTAACACTTTATAACACCATAAAATTCTTTCCGAATAACCTTTAAAGAGGAATTTAATCATGTAAATTTTAAATTTTTATATACCCACGGGTAGGGAAGGGGTAAAACATCCCTGGTTTCTAATTTAGCCAAAAATTTGGCTTGACTTCTTTTCGATTTTTTATATTACTGTTAGGTAATATATATATATTATATATATATATATATATATATTGGCTTTGTTTTCGCTCGAATTGTTCATTCTGATGAAGGTCAAACTTAATGCTCCACCTTGAATCTAGAGCTTAACGTGGAATTCGAACCAAGACCCAACATAAGTGGTCAGAAATTACAAAGTCCACCCCCGGACTCGATCAGCAGCCTCGCATCCTAACTACTAGACCACCTAGGGTACCCATTTATTTACCAACCTATTTTTATGGAAGGATGAACAACTAGGTAAGCTGCGCGCCGCCTGCTCTCGCCGGTAAATGCGTAGTTAGTGATGCTAACCACTACATCACATATATATATATATATATATATATATATATATATATATATATATATACACACACACGTGTGTGTGTGTGTGTGTGTGTGTGTGTGTGTACATACATAATTATTTTTTGTGATATGTTTAATATATTTTAACACTTAGATTTGTCGGTGTTTTTTGTTCTTTAATAATAAAAGCTTTTAGTTGCGAGGAAGAGAATATTTGAATTTTGAATTATTCTTGCGCTTTGTAGCGGGTATTGCGAGGATCGAAGATCAAGTTTATTTATTGTGTCTCCTTCGTAAGAACTATTACAGCATCTTCCGGGCACTGGAGGCGATATTGCGTTCCTCCTCGAGCTTATGTGAAGACCTTGTAAAAAAAAGGATTCCCAAAACTTAATTGGAAAGCTTTGAACATTTTTTTTGCTGTTATTTTGTATTTACTGATTTTAAAAGTTTGGAATTTCTTTTTTTATCGTGATTTTCAATTTATTTATATAATAATAATAATAATAATAATAATAATAATAATAATAATATTGTTGTCTATAAGCTCGTTTACTACTTTAAGTTTCCATATCGTTATGAATTAATTTTTTTTTTATTATTTTCTATTATTGTAATGTATTGGATTCTCTATTAGCGCAAATATTTTCGTCTGTAAGATAATCTGAAATGTCGTAATCGCAAAGAATTTATGTGAAAATATTTGTTTGAGGTTTATTTGCTTAAAATTACATCAAATTTAGTTATATTAGACAAACTATAATTTCAGAATAAAAAATTAATTGATGAAAAAGGTTTCTCAATATATATATATATATATATATATATATATATATATATATATTATCCTATAAAAAGTGTAAAAATTACGAATTTTTCGAAATAGGAAATTTCTGATTAATATTTTTTATACAAAATAATATTTTTTTGAAATTTAATATTAGCTATTTTAATTACAAAAAGTGCATTTTTTTAAAATTTTCTTCTAAATATAGTTTTTAAATACAAATATAACATTTTTCATGTAAAAAACTTTATTCGATAAAATTATAATGTATCGAGACACTACAAATACTCAATATGTCCAATATAACTCGGAGTGGTGTAGCCAGAAGAATACCCTGTATGTTGCGAGCGGGCTGCTTCCTAACCATGTCGCAACACCGATTCCCGTTGATCAGCGAAGTTAAGCGACAGTGGTTCGGATTGTAGATGGATGGGAGACCGTCCTCCGCGTCCAGACTATGTAGCGACCAGTAGTTCGGATCCCACGTAAAGCCGTAGGTTCCCTCCATCATACGACCTTTGTCGCTAAGGAGGTAAAAACACTCCCCAAAAACAGCAACAAGAACTTTGTAGTTGCGTGATGGATATCTCAGTGAGAGCGATTCAAACCCGGTTAGGATAAAAAAAAAATCATACATTTATTTCTGTATGTATAATATAGACAAATAAAAAAAGAATATACACAAAGTTACAAACTTTTACCAAAATATACATTTGAAACAAAGAAAAATAAAATTATTTTACAATAGTTGGTCTAAAAAACAACAACTCCGTTTTCATTCGTGCAATATTCAAATATAATTTACTTTCTTTATTCAAACAAAAACTCATACTCAAAAATATTCATCTTTGTGCATTTCTTTAAAATCGCCAGAACTACTTTGCCTTATTATTTTCTTTCTCAGTTATACAAAAGCGCGCGAACTTAAGCGAAAAGATGTTAGTATATTCATAGGTATGATAAATACATTTAGTAATGAACTCGCTTTATTTCATTCTAAAATACAGTAATTTAGCGAAGTCAGAGGCGAACATTTGCGAAGATTAACGAAGATAGAAAAATCAAAATTACAGATACAAAACCTAAAGCCGATGTAAGACTTTAACAATAATAATAATAATAATAATAAACATTAATTCGATAAAAAGAAATAAATATAATTAATGAATGCGTTGTACGACGAACGCTTTGATCGCCAAACGAAAAACAAACGATGTCGAAACTAAAAAATTATAAAACCAACAATCTTTTATACATTTTAATCCGTGCTTTAATATCATTAATTTACTTTTGATCTTTATCAATTCCTTTTAATTCTTCCTCCTATTAGCAAAGACCCCTCTCGGGATTTGGCACCGAAGCTCAAACTTTTAAACTTTTCCCGCCAAATAATCGAGGCACGCTTCTTATGGCGCGAAATTTGTTTACATTTCACGAAGCGTTTCGTGTGGTCGGAGGGGAGAAGAGAGAGCTTTAATAAAGCGCTTTGTATGCACAAAGGATTTGAACACCCCCTCCATGTGGGTGGGCACTCTCTCTCTCTCTCTCTCTCTCTCTCTCTCTCTCTCTATATATATATATATATATATATATATATATATATAGAGAGAGAGAGAGAGAGAGAGAGAGAGAGAGAGAGAGAGAGATTAATGAAAGTGCCTCTTAATATTAATGCAACAATCTCTCTCTGAAGGTGTCATGGCGCTTGCACATCTGATTATGCTGTTATCTCCGTAAATCTCGTAAAAAAGTATTACTAAAGCACTTTTTCATGATGATGAAACCGTTCTTCTATGATTAAAATGGGCCTCTCTTTTTGGTATTAAGCTTATTGGTCGAACCCTGCCCCAGTGATTAAATTCGGCGTCTACTTCCTCATTATGAAGGAGCCTCTATACTAATACCCAGAATGTGTCAACTATGAGGCAGACGAGGCACTTATGCAAGACAGGAGGCATCCTAAGAACGAGTGATGCCTACAGGAAATGGTTTTACCCCTTGGCACTTTCTGTCCGGTCTCATTTACATTCACGTTGTGGGCATACCATATTAGTAATACCCATTTTTAAAATAGGAACGTTTCGTCGAGTGCCATTTTATTCGAGCGATATACTTTTAAGGTTGATCCCATGCCGAGCAAAAATATTGCTTCCTTTGCCTCTAAGAAGACATTTCGCGTCATTATACCGTCCGTGAGAAAGACTGTTTCTAATATTCCACTTAACTCCAACAAATTGTATACGTGGATTCACATAAATAAAAACGAACTAAAAAGACAAAAATCATTTTCCAAAATAATTTTTTAATTAAAATAAAATCGTTAAAAGTTAATAGGAGTTGAAATGCCTCTGAAGAGACTTTTCCCTCATATTTGTCTTTTTTTCTTTTTCCATCTTCTCTCACACAAAAAAACGGAACACACTCATTCCCGAACACATTTTTCACCTCAACCCCACCAAATTTTTTTTTTAAATAATTCGAAATTTTATATATATATATATATATATATATATATATTATATATATATATATATATATATGTGTGTGTGTGTGTGTTTGCAATATATTTGTGTAGCTTTACATTTATTTATCAATTTATATTTTTCATTCATCTGCATCGAAAGATCGATAGATAGATAAGTAGATAGACAGACATGCTGTGTATAAAATTTTTATATATCAATATAGCTAATTACAGTATAGTGTATATATATATATATATATTACAGTATATATTACAGTATATATATATATTATATATACTGTTATATGTGTGTGTGTGTGTGCATGAAAGCTATACAGAAATTTTATGGTAAGACACTGTTTCTGAATGGTAAAAAATCACTTCGTTGCAACTATTTGAATTAGACAGACAGTTATGACCTAAATTCAATTAAGAAGCCGTCTTCTCAGTCTCAACTAACCCCAAGAGCGCCCATTCCTCTCACAACAACAGAACAGAACTTATATACGTCAAGTGTATATATATATATATATATATATATATATATATATATATATTATATATATTAAACTAGCTCAAATACTTGACAGCTGTATGAAATCTAATTAAAATGGTGAAACGTGATAAAAATTAATAGAAGTTTATAATTAAAATAAATAAATATTAATAAGGAATATATTATGCATATATACATATATTATCGTTCATGTTCCTTTGTGCCTTCCGGAAAATTGATTTTAATTGACCCTGTGCCACGACCCTCAAAGCGTGCCACAAAAAATTAATAATGGAAAAACAAAAACAAAAAAAGAAAGAAAATCTCGTAAAAAAGAACGAATTTTTTTAGTTGTTTTCTTTAAAAAAAAAAAAAAAAAAGAATGATCCCGCATAATGTAGAAGAACATATATATATATATATATATATATATATATATATATATATTATATATATATATATATGTGTGTGTATGTGTGTATGTATGTATGTATGTATATATGAATCAAAGGATTTATGTGTGTGTGTGTGTGTGTGTGTGTGTGTGTGTGTGTGTGTATGAATCAAAGGATTTATTGATAGCTTTCTTAGCCATATAAACTGCATTTATTGGCCAAAAGTGGAGCTTCGTTGGCGCATTTGTGTACACATGAATTCTATACATTCACATGTATACACGCATTTACTCCATATATATATATATATATATATATATGTATATATGTGTGTGTGTGGTGTGTACGCGTTGATGTGTGTGTGTGAATAGGCTTTGAAGGTTTCTCCCAGAAGTTCTCATATAACTAAATTTGAATTAATTTCCAAAATTAATTTGGGTGCCTTTGACTTTGATATTCGAACCGGCTTGGAGTGAATCCTCATTAGGATTTGCCAAAGGAAGAAGTGCCCCTATTCATATATATATATATATATATATATATATATATATATATATGTGTGTGTGTTGTGTTGTGTGTGTGTGTGTGTGTGTGTGTGTGTTTGCAATATATTTGTGTAACTTTACACTTATTTATCAGTTTATATTTTTCATTCATCTGCCTATCGAAAGATCGATAGATAGATAAGTAGATAGAGAGACATGCTGTATATAAAATTTGTATATATCAATAGAGCTAATTACAGTATAGTGTCCGCTTAAGAATCTTCGAAATGTTACTGTTAATCTTCATGAAAGAGAAGGAAGCGAAGTAGTTTTTGCAGTCCTTTCAAGAATCAAGGAGATCCAGCGCTCATTAGCCCCTTCAGGGCACCATCATCCCAAAATGTGCTCATAGGTGTGCTTGAAAACGAATTATGGGCATTTGTGGGCGTTGTAGATGAGTAGTACTTACGAAGTTAAAAGTGCCAGAGATAGGTGAATGTGAGAATGAATATGAATCATACGCACTCTAAACAGTAAAGTTTCGAGAGACAAGAACATTTTCGAGAGACAAGAACATTTTCAACGGTTTTGTTCCGTATTACCCGTTAAAACAGTTTAAGGAAAAGTTGCTCTCAGAGTTAGGTTCCAAATTAGGGACCACATAGACACTAACCGGGAACTTGCTGGTTTTCTTTTTGGCCCTATATATATAAAAGGTTATACCAAAAGGGGAACCTATACGATTAATGCTAGGAACACTTTATTACTTCCGTGGGACATTTTAGTTACATAAACCCCATTTAGGTAATTCGACTTGAAGGATTTACAAAGTTTCCTTTTTGCAATGTATGAGTTCGGAATGCGCAGTTAACGACATTGTAGATGTATATATATATTTTTTTTTATTTAAATAGGCTGATTATGCACAACCTCGCAAACTGCACTTTATATTTTCACTGCTTTATACCCAGGTAAGAACATGAGTTTGTTATATAATCAGCATTAAAAAAAAAGGTATTCAAAACAAAATATTTTCTTTTGACCGCATCATTCTGGTTGAATAAAAATACATTTGATATTTTCTTAAATGATTTTCTGTGTTTAAGGAGGGATATTTATGCGTGAATATTGCTTGTGGTCTTTAAAGAATTTATTCTTGAACATACGTACAGTAGGAAGATTTTTTATGTCAAAAACCCTTCAAGTATTGTAGGTCAGAACGTGTTCTTTCTATTTATAAAATTTCGGCTTTAATCAAGTCTTTAAATACAGTCTGGGTTATGGGTTAATGTTAGTTTATGTTTAAAATCATCCAATATATGGATGTTAAAAAGCCTTCGAATTCGAAGGTGGTATACCCTCAAAAGAAAACTGAAGTTAATCTTTATAATAATCAACCTAAAATCAGAAGGCTAACGAAGAACAGCCGATAACTGACAGTTGACATCACCACAGCACATTCTTTCCCTCTATTTATCGATCGATGAAAGCACCATGCAGAGAAAAATAATAGCGTCTTTTCTAATTCCTCAATGATTATATTACAGAATCTCCACCGATCTTTCAGTCTTTCTCAAGTTCTTTAGGAGGTGCGAACTGGTTAATTGAAGAAATATGCTTAAAAGTGAGAGAGAGAGAGAGAGAGAGAGAGAGAGAGAGAGAGAGAGCAGACGAAAACATAGAAAAGCAAGTCTTGTGATCAAACATTGCAGGAACAGGAAAATATGTACAAACACTTACAGAGAAGCTATACCCACCTTCAACCTCATATTCCATTGATTTAGGAATACTTGCAACTCTTTTATGTATTAAGTGAGAATTATTTTGCACAAGAATGTTGAACTTATACATATTACACATAAAACCTTTACAAATTATTATATACATAAATATTCATAATAAAGCTTCTATACGCAAATTATCATAATTAATTCTCTCTCTCTCTCTCTCGCTCTCTCTCTCTCTCTCTCTCTCTCTCTCTCGCTCTTTTTCTATATATATATATACACGCGCGCTCGTGTGTGTGTGTGTGGTGTGTGTGTGTACTGTGTATGGAATAGGAAAGCAAAAAATAAAAGAATGAAAAAGCGAGAGGGCCTAAATATAGTGTATATATAAAGAAGCATCAGAAATTAATCCTCTTTCCCTGTGTGTGACGTGTTGTGGTCTAATCCACCATTTTTATATGATGATTGACAGATTTTTCCTCCCCCTCCAAACAACGGTTCGAGACTCTTCCAGATTTCCAGGGAAGGTTCCAGCAAAGCCGGAGGTCTCATTTTTAATTCCAGAAGACAAGTTTGCCACGTTCTCATTTCGCTTCAGGAATTAACGTTTTTTTATAATACTTTGATATTAATAGTACTTATTTTTTATTTAAATCTGTTATAATTTTTTTTCGTTTGAATGGAGAGAGAGGGAGAGAGGATCCGTGGCGTCGAGTTTACGGAGGTTGGACGAGAAAGTAATCTTACTTTCCAATTATTTCTCTTTTGTTACTTCGTTCTTTTTTCATGACTAATATTTTATGTAAACGAACTTTACATAGGATTCAATGTAAAAACATTTGTAATAACAATATATATATATATATATATATATATATATATGATGAAAATAACCACGAAGGAAAAAGGAAACACAGAATAGTGCTCAAGCGCTTTCGTCTAATGACATCCTCAGGAACATTAGACGAAAACGCTTGAGCACCATTCCGTGTTTCCCTTTTTCCTTCGTGGTTGTTTTCATCATAAATATTATTCACGTGTTACTTTCGTGAAATAATTTTCATATCATATATATATATATATATATGGGATAAATGTGAAATGCATCCCATATATATATATATATATATGGGATGAATTTCACATTTAAACACGTGAAATGAATGAATGATGCAGGGAATAACGAGGTGTATTGCTGAATACACGAAAGGCCTTAAAATATTTTTTTATTTTTCCTTGTGGGTTTGCATCATATATAAATATATATGTGAATGTTTACCCATAGTGTAGGGTGAGTTTGCCCGAAGAGTTATCTGAGCCAGAGTATTAACGGGATGAGTGGCCAGCCCAACCGAACCCAATCGCGAGCACCTGGGAATGAATCCAGAGCTTCACCGGCCAGACTCTGACACCGAGACTACTATCAGTAATAGGTTATAAGGGTTAATTTTAAATTCATTCATGTAATTTAAAACATACACTAAAATTGATAATTCTTGTAATTTTAAAACCCTATTAAAAAAGTGTCGGAGCTATTGAAGAAGAGGGACCCCAGCCTTCTTTAATTAGGCTTATAAGGCTAACTAACGAAAATGTCACGACCTAACCTAACTAGTCGTTAGGTTAACTGTACGCCCTTGACGATTGGTTAGGTTAGGTCATGATATTTTCGTTAGTTAGCCTTATAAAGCTAACTAAAGAAGGCTGGGGTCCCTATTCTTCATTAGCTCCAAAGTGCCATTACACATGTTCATATAAAATGTTAAACTTATTTTAGATAGATTTACTTCCGGATCTCTATTTCAGCTGCGAAGATTTACCCGGAATCTGAACCGGATTCCAGTTTTTGTGGATCGGAATTAATTTAAAACGAAATCAGAACAGAAGATTTTAGTTCGGACCGAAATTTTTTTTTCCCCTCAAATATGAATCTAAATCTGATTCAATTGATTCGTTCACGATGGAATCGAATGCGGATTCGATTCCCGTTATTTAACCCTCTATGGACAGAAATTTCTGTAGGGTTGTTATAAATGCGTGTATATGAAAGGTTAGAAATTTGTAACAGTTGTCCATATAGGGTTTAAAAAGAGATGAAACTAAAGCGAATATTTGTTCTCTGCACGGGAAACCACTCACGGTAGTTTCCATTTATACTCGTAGAGTTAAAATCATTTTAGTTCGAAAAGGAAATACAAATAAAAAAAAAGAAAAATCAATGAGATGCTACTATAGTATGCGGTCTATCTACCTACAATCATGAAACAATTTTAATAATTAAATTTTATGTTATAGTTTTTTTGTATTACTTAAACAGAATGACTAAAGTTTAATTCTTATAGAATTAAAATGATAACTAAAGTCAACAAAAGATCGAGTATAGAAACATTTATCAAATTGAAAGCAGTAATCCTGACACACCCCACCCATACCTGAACCCACATGCACCCCCATCTATATATATATATGCAGGGAGGAGGGGCCAAGGGCGAGCGCCCGGCAAAACGCCCCCGACCCTTACAGAAGAAGGAGAAAGATGAAATCAAGGTTTCCAAGGATCAATGATGCCATTTTCTTTTTTTTAGAAATTTTGAAAAGTTAGTGTAATGTGTAAGATGCATGTATGTGTAGTGAGGAATAGAGGAAGAAGCGTGTGTTTGAGAGCATGCTGGACTGCTCACAGGGTAGATGATACACAGAAAAAGATCAGCTAAGGAGGACAGTGACAGAAGAAACGGGAGTTCCAGCACTCCTTGTCTCCTGCCTAACGCCCCTTGTCCCCAGAGTATTTCCCTGGTCGATTGGTGTTTACAATCTCCTCTCTCTCTCTCTCTCTCTCTCTCTCCATATATATATATATATATATATATATATATATATATATATATATATATATATACTTTACATGTAGTTTGGTTTGAACAACTATTCCGATCGAACTGCAGCGTTCCACTTCATTTGGGAGATTTATTGAAAGAGAGAGTTGTTTTCAGCTCTTATTCTGTCCTCATCCTGACGCATGGCTGATCAGAGACTTTACATAGAAACCTGTGAGTTGATTCTTGAAGTAATTTACGTTAGTGGGCTCTAGATTCTCTAGTTCTTTTGACAATACGTTAAAGAATTTTGTGCCTCGTATTCCGTGAGAATTTTCCATTTTCGTTTCCATGGCCACCTGTCCCACTGCGGCTGAGATAGTATCTACCTATAAATAACAAACAAGCTAATACTGTACTTTGTGAGAAAGAGCTGGCGAGTTCTAAGATTTCAGAATTAAGTCCATTTACTAATACTGTTTGTGTCCTTTGGATCAGAAAACTTCATATCCAACGTCCCAGCTTTGCAGTAATTCCTGTTTTCTTAAGTTTGTGTCCTATAATCCCACAATCACATTTACCAGTAGGCTACATATTACATGTATTTTTACTTCAATACAACGCTTCCAGTATTTTCTCTTGGTGGTCTCATAAAGGTGATAAGTATGATCTTCCAGCCCTGAATCCATGTTGATTCGGAATAGTTTCTTTTCTTGTAGGTAGTAATCAATTTCGTTTCTAATCTAATTATATAACCAAAGCACTTTATAAGGTGAGATGTCAGTGTTACTAGGCGATAATGCTTTGGCATTGCTCTGTTACCTTTTGTTAATAAGAGAGCAATGGGCACGTTCTTTAATGAGAGTGTGATTTATCCTACGTTGAGTGATTTCCTCCATTGTAAGTATAGTAGCTTGGCTACACACAGTTTGCACTCTTCATCAGAAGGCTGGCACCCCATATGTTTAGCTCTGGTGCTGACTTTACTGTTATTTGTGATAGAGCCTTAATTGAGTTCCATTCCGGGAATTCAAAATCACTTGATAGATTCGTGTCCGTACCTGTTCTGACTTTCTGATTTTCTGTTTTCATCTCGAGCTTAGGAGTACTGAACACAAAGTTAAATTGTTTCTCAAGCAGTTCTTGCATATTTTCCGAGTTATTTCTGCGATAATTTACTCCATCTCTTAACGGATCAACGCTTTCTTTACATTTCATTTTCCTTTTTGCAAAGGCGTAAAAATATTTTTGTTTATTTTTTATGTTATCTGTTATCTTGTTTTCCTCTTCTTTTGTATCGTGGATAAATGTTTGTTTTAGGTCCCTTTCTATTTTGCCTACTTTTTCCAATTTAGTCTCCTTGCGTTCGTTTTGCGTCTGTGGATATTTTTACCAGTTTGTTTCTGCTGTCTAAATAACGTCGTGATTTTTTCTCCAGTATGCTACGTTTTCTTTTTTTGTCTCTTCGAAACATGTTCCAGTGATATAGGTTTAGGTTCGTCTTCTACTTTAAGGAGCGTGTCTTCTGTTTTTTTGAAAAAGTAGTAATTCCCAATTTACTTCCTTTAATTCTGCATTTGTACTTGCCCAATCTACTTCCTTTGAATTCATATTTAATCCTCAAATATTCTTTTTGTCTCTCTAGCATGAATTTTAGGTTTCTAGTTTCTAATTTTACTTGTATAACGATTGTCATGAGAAAAAATTAGTTGGCGTTACATTTTTATTTATTATCATGTCACTGTTATTTGTTAAAATTAAATCCAAAACAGTCTCCTTTCGAATCACTTCATAAATTTCCTGGGTAATTTTTCCAAATTATCCAGTAGCATTATTGCCTGAATTCTGTCGTATTTTGTAATGTTGCCACCATGGAACTTCTTAACGTAGATAACTTCTTGATTTTTCTTCCATGTTATGAATGGGAGGTTAAAATCCCAACAAATTAATACATTTAGTGCTGGGGTTCTAAGTGATTTTGACGGATTTTCTTTTTCATCTGTAACGAATTGGAATTCACTTTTTGTGGTGTTTGGTGGTCTTTACAAGTTCATAATGAATTCAAAAAACTTCACTTTTTCTACGTGAAGGTCAAAATAGGATAATAAAAACCCACTCTAATAGACAGAGTTTATTTCCACAACAGTTTCGATGCCCACTGGCATCCTCTTCGGGTGGGCATCGAAACTGTTGTGGAAATAAACTGTCTATTAGAGTGGGTTTTTATTATCAAAGTTCATAATGATTAGCGTTAGTTTCGAAATTAAGAAATAAGAATTTCGACAGTGGTGTTTGATTTGTTTATCTCCATTTCAATTGTGTATGTGTTTTCCATGCACAGTAAATACAACAGTCTCATCCTTTTCTAAAAATCTATCCACTTTAAATGTTACAGTCTTTTATTGTCATTTGAGTGTCTTCGATGCAGTTTTCATAGTTTTTTTACATTTCTGCAAGAGTGTTTCCGTTAAGTATACGATATCTGTGTTGGTTTCCAAAGCTAAATTTTATAGACATTGTAATTTTCAGTCTGCTTTGTCAGTGTATGGTTCTTGTATATTTATGCATATTAAATTTAGAGAGTCAATAGTTTTTAGGTTCGGTTTTGCTGGATATTAGTCGTTATCAAGTCGGTTTTGATAGTTTCTGGTCGGTGTTATACGATGACCTTCATGCCCCTTTTCCTGATTGCCTTTATATTCGTGTTATAACTGCATAAAGAGGCATTTTTATCGTTGAAATTATATTCAAATTGTGACATTTTTATTTCTGTACACTACACTGCACTTACTTTCACTTAACGAGTTATTTCAACAGATTCACTGACATTATAAACACTACGGTGTAGATAAAATTAACCGCTGAGATTTTTATATTAATATGAAAAGAGAACATACCGTCCATTTCTCACGAAGTGCAAAACATTGGTGTATAACCTTAGACACAGTTTAACTTGGAATCCGAACCACGCCCCACCAGCAGCACAGCGCCTTAACCACTAAGCCACCCAGGGTACCCATTTATCTACCAACCACTTCTTTATTATGTGGAAGGATGAACAGCTGGGTTTTGCTGCGCGCCGGCTGCCGTCAGCGGGTCTCGAAGCCGGGGCCGATGGATTCGTAGTCAGCCACGCTCACCACTACACCACCGAGGCGCACCACTGAGGCGTGTATATATAATTATATATATATATATATATATACTAGGGGCACTCAATATATTTTGCCCCACCCTTTTTTCTTAGCTAAATAATAGGCCATGGGGCTGAAATGTCTTTTGGGCCGTAAGTTTGAACTTTCTGCGCTTCACATAACCGGATTTTTCCAGTTTGAACCTCCCCTCCTTGTATAAAACCGCTTTTAAACGCCTTGTATAAAACGCAGTTTTGAAAATGGCTTCTGACAGTGATGTGTGTCGTAAACAGAGAGCTGTTATCGCGTTCTTAACCGCAGAGAAGGAAACAGTTGGAAATATTCACAAACGTCTACAAAACGTTTACGGAGATGCTGTTGTTGATCGAAGCACAGTTGGACGCTGCTCTAAACGTGTGAGATCATTGGAGAGAAGGAGAGCCAGCCTCGATGATGAGCCACGCTGTGACATCTCACACTGTACAACGTGCTAACAGCATCATTCGATCAAATCGGCGTGTCACATACAAGGAACTATCAGTGGAGCTAGGAATTAGTGAAGGAAGTGTGAATACGAAAATTCAGCAACTGGGATACTCAAAAGTGTGTTCACGGTTTGTTCCTCGCGAACTGACTGAAGATCACAAAGCCCAAAGAAAAGAAATTGCTTCCGAGTCGTTCGTTCGATACGAGACAGAAGGGGATGACTTCCTTTCACGAATTGTGACTGGGGATGAGACTTGGGTACACCACTTTGACTGTGAAACAAAACGCCAATCCATGGAGTGGCATCACGCAGACTCCACATGCAAGAAAAAATTTAAAATGGCTCCCGCTGCAGGAAAGGTTATAGCCACCATCTTCTGGGACATGAAACGGGTGATTCTGGTGGACCTTATGAAGAAAGGACAAACAATCAACTCTGAGGCATATATTTCTACCCTACAGAGACTCCAGAGACGTATAAAGCGAGTTCGACCGGAGAGAAAACTGGAAGACGTCCTTCTTTTGCACGATAACGCAAGACCACACAACAGTTTGCAAACAAGAGAGGCCATCACAAAAATGCGCTTGACTGTGTTACCCCACCCTCCATACAGCCCGGATGTGGCACCTTCAGACTTCCATTTGTTTGGGCCAATGAAGGATGCTATTCGTGGAAGAAAGTTTCAGAGTGACGATGAGGTTGTTGAGGAGGTTAAGAGGTGGCTCCAGCGGAAGCCAGCGGACTTTTACTAGCAAGGAACAAAGGCCCTTGTTTCGAGGTGGAAGAAAGCGTGGAAAAGGATGGAGATTATGTGGAAAAATTAAAACTTGTAAAAAAGGTATGTAACTACTTGTGTACAAAATTTTGGAACTTGCAAGGAAACTTGGAAAGAAAAAAAAAGGTGGGGCAAAATATATTGAGTGGCCCTCGTGTGTATGTATATATATATATATATATATATATATATATATATATAACCTTGGTTTTGCTTCCGCCCGAATTGTTCAGTCCGACGAAGGTCAAGCTTATCACTCCACCTACCACCTACCACCTACACCTACTCCATTCGCCAACCTACAATTTAACGTAGAATCCGAACCACGCCCCACCAGCAGCCCAGTTTCTTAACTACTAGTCTACCCAGGGTACCCATTTATCTACCAACCAATTTTTTTTATTTTGTGGAAGGATGAACAGCTGGGTTTTGCTGCGCGCACTGCCTGCCGTCACCGGTTCTCGATCCCGGGGCCGATGAATTCGTAGTCAGCAACGCTCACCACATATATATATATATATATTAGAGTATTAATAAAAATATGTTTTTTTCATTTAAATACTGAAAACTAAATAAAATGTGTCGTTTCGTGAACGTTTTAGAAAATGGGAAAAATTCCTCTTTGTTCCGTGACGTTCACATTTTACAGTTGACACCAATTAAAAATTACTGTTGGAAGTGCCCTCACATGAAATTAAATTTTACATTAAGTATTCGACACACACTCATTAAATGACCCCCCCCCCCTATCAAAAAAAGGTACCCCTATAAAATTAATGCATTCTTTTATTTATATATATATATATATATATACACACACTGTGTGTATATATCAAGGAACTGAGAGAGAGAGAGGTTGTATTATACGCAGTTGTGAGAGTTCTCTACCTAAAATACAGAGAAAGAAAAAGTAGTAATTCTATATTATAATTGTATTAGAATTTCGTTAAATATAAAAAAGAACACGAATTTAAGCTTCTCTGAAGTGGTAAAACTTCACATGGAAAGCGAGTTTTTTTAATTAGGTTTATAGAGTTCTTGTTGTAATGAAGGAGATCTCACACTCTCTGAAAAATGGTGAATTAACTGCTATACGCACGCACGCACACACACACACACACACATATACTGTATATATATATATATATATATATATATATATATATATATATATATAAGCGACATTGGGTCTGGGTAGTAGTTGGATGGGAGACCGTCCTCCGCGCCCAGATTATGTAGCGACCCGTGGTTCGGATCCCACGTAAAGCTGTAGGTCCCTCCGTCATATAACTTTAGATGTTGCGAAGGTGGTTAAACAACCCCAAATAAAAAAAAAAATATATATATATATATCTGCAATAAAATCACAGAACAACACGTGATCTTTTAAATAAGCAAAGAACCCAGGGAAAAGGAAAAGGAAACAAGAAATCCGAGCGCTTTCGTGATATATTCACATCTTCAGGGACAAGAAAGAAATAGGTCCCTGAAGATGTGAATATATCACGAAAGAAGGCAAGAGATTTAACCATTTATCGAAGTCTATCAGAAACACAACTTGTGTTCATGTGAACGTATTTAAAAAAAAGTTGACACCTGGCTCAGGACAGTCTCGATGAGCCGGGTGTACATGGAGAAATCAAGAAAGCAATTCTCCTGAACAATAATCCAGGGCTAGAGGAAAGACACCACCCTAACCTTCGCGTGAAGGAAATCGACGCGTGGAATAATTAACAGACCGACAGTATAGTTGCGGCGCAAATAGTTCGCAGAAAAAAGTAAAAGTTAAAAATCTTCAAAAAATAATTTTTTTAAACTTTTTTAGTAACATTTGGCGAATTTTTTTTTTCCAGTAGATGTATATATATATAGTTGACGAAAAAAGTTCGACTACAAACTTAAAATCTAAAAAACTGGGTTTTGTTTCCCAATTTTTTCACTGTCATCAAAATGACTAAATATCCCAAGAAAAAAAAATATTACCAATTAGCAATTTTTGTATTTTTTATAAAATGTAGGTTTCTTGGCGAATTTTTTCCGGAATTGTAGATTTTGAAATTTTATACACAAATAAAAATTGAATTAATTTTTAAGAAACATTTTTCGCGCGAAACTCATTTTATAAAAGAGTGAAAAATGGCGTGTGAATTTAATTAAAGTTTGTTTAAACAATTGTTTTGTTTTAAGAAAATTTCACTTTTTATACAAATGTTCCTTTCTCTCTTTGAGATTTTGTTTTCGGAAATGCGTCATATTATATTTAGTTCTTTAGAATATGACGCAGTTCCAAAATTAAAAGAAGTGACACGAAGCAAATTCGGGAAAGGAAGGTTCACGTTCCAGTACTGCAATGCCATTTTGTGCCAAAAGTAACCTCATCAGAGGTTGGTGTGGGTTGGCAAAGGCTGTTGGAGGAAGTGTGTGCAACCCACTGAAAAAATGTCCCTCAAACTGGGATGTGATGTTAAAATTTCTAAAAGAAGGAATTAAGATGGTTGAATGATTGGGTGATTTAACCTACTTCGCAACACCTAAGGAGGTCATTTTACGGAGGGGAGCCACAGTTTTACATGGGATCCGAACCACGGGTCGCTATATAATGTGGACGCAGAGGACGAGCGATGACATTGATGTAGCCCGTAGGAATTAAGAGTTTTCATAACTTAAAAATAATATATATTCTCTCTCTCTCTCTCTCTCTCTCTCTCTCTCTCTCTATATATATATTATATATATATATCAGTTATAATCTACGTTCATAATAACGTGTTATAAAAGAAAACTATTTGCCTGTCTTTTATATTCAAAATACAATAAGTATAGAATAAATGAAAGACCAAAACATTAAATAAAAAGAAGAAAATATATATTCCGAAACCGATGATTTTCTCCAACAAAAGAGAGAATGTCTTCTGAGAATAATAAAATCGATTCTATCCGATTCTCCGCGTAATAAAACCGATATCCGATTCCGATAACTTAATTCGGATTAGATTCGGATTAAATCCTCGCTTTACATTGTGAATTATTGCTCTAAGGTTGGATTAAAAGTGTCTTTCGAGGTTCGAAACTGGATTGAAGGTAAATTGTGGACGAAGGAATGGAATAACATTAAATTGGTATTATTCAGATTATAATGCATTATCCTCTCTTTCTCTCTCTCTCTCTCTCTCTCTCTCTCTCTCTCTCTCTCTCTCTCTCTCTCTATATATATATATATATATATATATATATATATATATATATATAGAGAGGAGAGAGAGAGAGAGAGTGTACAGTATATATATATATATATATATATAATATAATATATATATATATATATATATATATATATATATATATATATATATATATATATACAACTTAGAATGGTTCCCTGAGAAACTTTTATGTTAAACTCTAGATCCTGTTCCAAAGCTGGATCCTATCTGCTTGGCAAATAGCTGGTGAGGAAAACTATATTTTGGGGCCTCTTTGGGAGTGACCCGTTGCCCACGTTGGGCCTTCCATCATGAAAAAGAAAAACTATAGTATTTGTTATTCACCATTACTTATTCGAACTATAGTGGATTTAATTTTCCCAGAAGAGTTCCTTGTTCCATGCACGGTCTGTGTGTAAACACACACACACACACACACACACACACACACACACACACACACACACACACACACACACATATATATATATATATATATATATATATATATATATATATATTAATATAATCAATGTTTGGGACATAGAATATTTCTAAATCATACTGTACATACAAAGCGAGGGTTTAATTATTTTTACACAGCAACACTCTACTCATACACAATTTTGAGTGCGAGCTGCTCGTAGCAAAATTGCCAAGTATACTTAATAACGAGGTTCGTAGGGGGTTCATCACCAGTGAAACCAACAATGCTTTATGTTAATATAAACCAATGAATGGTCAAATCCATAAGCTCTTTCGTGCGTGTATCATTAGTTTATTTGGCAGACATTCCTGGCTTTATCAGTGGATGCATGATTCATCAGTAGCAAGATACAATGTAAGTTTGTGTTTCTTCCACATGGCATCACACATGGCATCACAAATGCAACCGTTGTAATTACAAGCACCTTCATATCACCTCAAGTTTCCTCTACACAAACTGGGCCAAGAACTCAGGACCGCTGCCATTTCAAACCTTCCCTTTGTTAATATGCTTTAGTTTTACTAATATATATATATACACACACACACACACACACACACTGATATATATATATATATATATATATATATATATATATATATGTATTAGCGTACCCTTTATGTAACTTAAAACTGAAATCAGTGTGTTATAATATGTAACTCAGTTTCAACAACAGCAAAAATTTCCGATATTTGCTCCGCAACTTTTTGATGTTGAATAAAGTAAGACTCTTATCCGTTATTTCGTTCCATAAAATTTCTGTAACTTTTTGTTTTTCATTCCTCTTAACTGCGTAATTTAGGCGTAACGTTTTAAACACTATGAGGGCTATGGGTTCTTCAATATAAATGTAACCTATAATGTCCCATAACTTGCATAATGCATAATATAGAATATGTAATGAAATGAAAAAGGGTTTTATATTATTTGCCTTCTTATAACTCTTATCCTGTATTCACTTACTAATTTCATCGATGTTAATTGTTTTTTCTACTTTACTGTTCCTGATACTAACTATTGTAACCTACTCTATTCCACATTTCTGCCGGCTTAATAAGGGCATTGAAAGAAGCCTAGCTCCTATAAATAATTTATTTAACTAATCCTATTGACATTCTCATACAGCGGAAATATGTTCTTTGGGTATCTCAGTCTCTGTTAGAAGCCATGTGTTTCAAAATACATTATTTGATTGGTTAATTTTTGCTGTAATCACTTCATTGTTCAATTTTAAAATAAAATCTCTCTCTCTCTCTCTCTCTCTCTCTCTCTCTCTCTCTCTCTCTCTCTCTCTCTCTCTCTCTCTCTCTCTCCCTGCACTTTCGTAGTTCTTAAGTTGTGGGTGTGCTGACCAGCTGGAGGTGCCTCTGGATCAGTGCTCCCTTATCTCAGTAAATGCAGTACGAAAGATGCAATGTAATTAATTAATTTGTAAAATTAAGTCTCTGAGCACGATGGCCTTGACATTCATCAAAGAAATGATGCAACGATCAAATGATGAACTCTTGTATAAAATAAATAATTTAAAAAATCCTTAAAAACATGTATGATGTAGATTAGATTAAGTAGTTTAGTGTTTCATGCTAGCCTTTATTTTTCACTGTCCTCTAATGCGTAACTGGGTACACGAGATAAGTGGTGTGAATGAAATCTGAAGCTATTCTTTTCATTATACTTCTTCCTACTTTCCTATAAATCTTGTTTCACAACTATTTTCTGGTACCAGCAGTGGCTGGCTGACGGAGGAGGGAGAACCTTGTCTGTTCTTCACTTTTCTACTTCTACTATTGCTGTGTGAAAGCTTTACACGTCTGTAAGTGTAATCATGGTATCAGTTTTTAGAATCCTTTATTTTCATTTGTTTTTTTATTTTTCTTTACTTTTTCTACTTCTTTCTTGAGCTAGTCTAGAGTGGATCTTAGGGTCTTTGCTAATTCTATAACTCTGTAACTCTGTTTCATATATAAAGTAAAACTTAACCGTTAACATATTTGCATTCTATAATAATATTTATTAAAAACTATATTTAATTCCGTTTACTACAAATATTATAAAAGTAACACGTGTTTATAATTACATTTAATTGCAAAATATTAATATTAAAATATCTTTACATTCTAATTAAAATAAAGTAAATATAAAGATGTTTTAATGTTAATATTTTGCAATTAAATGTAATTATAAACATTTGTGACTTTTGTCTCACCTCTGAATTCCATGTTGAAAAAGTAACTTGTCAAATTCAAATAAACATTGACCAGCATTTTTGGCGAAAATTTCTTGAAAAGAATATACGTAGGGTGGAGTGAAATGTATAAATGCTGAATTCAGGGTGGACGAAGTATGGATTCTTTGCACCTTCAGAATTGATGTTCACAACCAAAAATTGTTTGTGCTATTGCAAAGGTAAGACATGTCACCGAGATGCTCAAGTTTTGCTCTTTTGCTCTTAATGGGCACCAGTACGGTCAATTGAGTGAAATATAAAAAATGTTGAATTCAGGGTGGGTGAAGTATGTTTTGTTTGCATCTTCAACATTGATGTTCAGAACCAATTTTTTTTTGTTCTATCACAAAGATAAGACATGTCACCAAGACTAGTTTTGTCCTGTTTACTAATATCGGGTCACTCTGAGTGAAAGTGAACGGACTCCAAAAATAGTCTGATTCAGTTTGTTGAGGTGCACTAGTTTTCAACTTGAGTCATTTTGTTTAAGATTTCTCCAGAAATTGTGCTGAGTTAGGAAAAGATTAGGACATCACATTCACCATATCTGATATGGAAAATATTTTTTTTTTACAAATAACTCGGATGTATGTGTGATATAACAGCCCATTTCACATAGCCCAAAAATATGTTTCGTACTAAAGTTCTACAGATCTACAGAAGCTAAGGCTAACAAAGACCCTAAGATCCACTTTAAGGTTAGCTCGAGAGAAAGAAGAGAGTAGGGGGTTTCTTTTGTTTCTCTAACAGGTTAGTGTATGCAAGTATAATACGGGGTTCCAATAAACCTTAGCCCCCCCCGCCCATGGCCTAAACCATTAGAGGTACAGTAAAACTAAACATACCTTACAAAAGAGAATTTAATCCTGCATTTAATGAGAAACAATTAAAACTTGGCGTTCCCGCCATTGGCTTCCAAGACAGCCTGAATTCGCTTTGGGTAGCTTGCCAAAAGTGACGTGAATAGATCTTGATCGTTACGCAAATTTGCTAAAACAGTTTCAATGTGTTGCGTCATTGTATCCTTCGAAAATCGATTTGCTGCAGGTTCTTGAAACAAGAGACATTCAACCTTGTCCTTTATAACTGATCAGAGCTGGGCACTTGCGGCATATTTTGCGGTACTGCGGTACTGCGGTACTACCGCTCTACCAAACCGGTACCAAACCGGTACGCGGAAATTTGAATGCGGTAGCGGTACTGCGGTACTTTCAGCGATCCTTTGCGGTACTGCGTTATGCGGTTCCGGTTTGCGGTTTGCGGTAGTACCGCAGTACCGCAGTACCGCAAAATATGCCGCAAGTGCCCAGCTCTGTTAAACTGATTCAATGTTTTCACAGACGTTCAGGTCAGGATAATTTCCTGGCCATTCTTCATTTCCAAAGAAATAGATCTCATGGTTCCGCAACAACTGTTGGGTGGCTAATGCCTTAAAGCAGGGGGCCTTATCGTGCAGAAGTGTGACCTGATCGACATCCATAACATTGTTTGGGTTTCTTAGAAAAGGAATGACATGCTGGGATAGAATAATATCACGAAAATACTGTCCATCCCAACTCTGACCAATTGGCTTCAGCACCCACGTGAGCTTCTTTGCAGTGAACAAAACAAACACACCAACACAGTCTGGACTTTTTAATAATTCGCGATAATGTTCATTGCCATCGATTTCATTTGGTGTTGTGGCCCCACACTCGATCATTTTGGTAGTTAGGCCGACGTGTTACGTAAACAAAAAATTCATCGGAGACAGCTAAATGCATGAAATCATCCACATCCCAATCTTCAAGATAATGGGCAAACCACATTCTGTCATCGATGTTAAGTTGAGTTTTTCTTGGCTTTGGAAGTTCATACCAGGGCTTTAAACCTTGCCTATGACGGTACAATCGAATGATCTCACCACTAACGAGCTTTCCTCTCAACACTTCGATCTCTCTAGAAAGTTTAGCACAGCTGTTTTTCCGCTTACGCGTACCGCTTTCATTGATGTCCTTTGTTTCCTGAGAGAGTGGCAAATTTACGCCCAGATTTGGTTGTATCCATTTCACATTCATCCAAAGTTTTATTCCAATTTCTTTTGACGAAGTCCTCACTTCTTCGCAACTTTTTGGCAACCCATGAACGTGTTATAAAGGTGGCTCCAGCATCACGAGCTTCCCGAAATGTTATTGCTCGTATGCGATCTATCACACGTTGCCTCTCCGAATCACCAATTAATTGAGAAGCCATTATATTATCACTTTATCAGCTAGAGTAATTTTAATACCTGCAATAAATAAAGAATTTTATATTTTTATAATCACTAAAAACTATTTCGATATAAGTAAACATGTAAGCTGCAAATGGGGGGGGGGATAAGGTTTTTTGGAACTCCTTATAAAGATTTTAAAGATCGTTTAAGATTTGCCTTGACTTATCTTTACAAGTAGTTCAACTGCCAACTGGAGAGCAGAAAAGCCAAAACCAAAACAGTCAGCCAGGAATGCCACAGAGCATCCTGTGTTTGGACAAGCTGAAAATCTTAAGCCAATTTGTCTTCCTACCTACAGAGACATTATGAAGCATTACTTTTATGAGGCTCAGAAAATCAAAAATGAACAACAGTCTGAGAAAGAGCCAGATGTACGAGAGGTCTCTAGTATAGTTGCTGAAACGGTTGTTGATGTTTGGAAATTGGCCTCAATTCTAACATTTAACATGAAATCAGTGGCAGACAGGATTATGAGGTATCATAACACCTACAGAAATCAGATATTAAAGATTCCAAAGAAGTGACTTGAAAAAGATTCAACGAAAGCTAAAATACAGGCATTTCATGAAAAGATTCTTAAGTTGTTCGAAATAGCTAGCTGTCAGTGTATTTTAAGTCAATGCAACTGCCCAAAGGAAGCAAAAGTTCCAAATCTAGAAGTGCAGTGTTTGCATGACCAGCGCGCACACATGAAAATGTGCATATCCTCATTGGATAAGAATGAAACAGCTAGGCTTCAAGAGAAGCAAGAACGAGAGGAGAAAACGAAAGCTAAAATGCAAAAAGCTGAACAATCCATGCCAACATTTGTGGAAACAGAAGAGATGTCAGATAATAACATTCATGAAGAAGAGTAGAAGACTCAGCAGAAATAAGTTATGCAGGATTGAAAACAAAAACATCAAAAACAATACAGATGCGAACTCCTATAAGAACTCTCGCCAGGGAATGTGATAGATATGGCCTGTCTGATAGGGCCGCCTCAGCAGTGGCAACTGCTGTCCTCCAAGATATGGGTCTTGTAAGCAAAAGTGATAGCAGCAATGTCATAGATAGAAGCAATCTGAGACGAGCAAGGGACCAATTTTGGTCTGAGACTACAGCTGAATTTCGGCAAGAAGTAGTAGTAGTTTCATCCCTGTATTTTGATGGTCGTAAAGATCAGACACTTACTCAAGAAAACCGAGAGGATGGTGCTTATCATAAGATAGATGTGACAGAGGAACATTTTGTACTCCTAGCTGAGCCTGGACAACGCTTTCTAGGACATGTGGTAGCACACGATGGAACATCCAAGTCCATATCTGTTTCAATTCTAAGTTTCTTAAGCCATCACGGCTTTGACCCTGAGAAATTACTTGCAGTTGGGAGTGATGGAACCAATGTGAACAACGGTTTCAAGAATGGTGTAATTAAGCAACTTGAAGATCATATAGGACATCCGTTACACTGGTTTGTGTGTCTTCTCCATTGTAATGAATTCCCATTAAGACATGTTCCATCAGTTGGACCAAATTCATATTCAGGACCAATTGGAAAAGAACTCCCTAGCTGTCAAATAAAACAGGTTCTTTCTTTTCGCCCTTTTGACTGTAGTGCTCTATCAATTCTAGATGATGACATCATTGATGGTCTTAGTGAAGACCAGAAATACCTCTATGAAATCTATCTGGCTATCAAAAAAGGATCCTGTTGCACGAGTCTCGAAACACAAGCAACCTGGGAAATTGAGCCACTCTAGATGGCTGATGATGGCTAATCGACTTTGCAGACTCTACGTCTCCACAGAAAGTCAAAGTCCGTCAGAGAGTCTTATACTACTAACTGAAATTATTCTCCAGGTGTATGCCCCAATGTGGTTTTGATTAAGACGCAGCCTAATTTTCACAAAGGACCACAACATATCTTCAAGATGATCGAGCTAACACGAAGCCTGCCAGATAAAGAAAGGAATATGGTTGATTCTGTCATTCAAAGGAATGCCTACTTTGCACAGAGCGAGAACATATTAGCTGCAATGTTGTTTGATGACCATAGGCATATCCGAGAATTAGGATGTACAAAAATCATGCATGAGAGCTAGAAAAGAAGTAACCAATAAGCAGAGGTTCTTCCGAATCCCACAAGTAAACTTTACTGCAAAGGACTACCATGCAATGACAGACTGGAGTGCTGTGTATGAGCCACCTTTAACAAAACAAATACCACAAGACCTCCTGTTTGGAACCTTTGTGGAAGACAAAGTAGCTCCTCCTAAGTATCCCTGTCATACTCAGGCGGTTCAGCGTCATATAAAACTGGTAACACAGGCCTCTAAACGTGTGATTGGTGTAGAAAGAAGAGATGGCTTTGTTAAAGCACAAATAAAATCAAGAAGTTGTATGAAGTGTTTCAACACTAAAAAAGAATACAAAACAAAAGTATAAGGTCTCGATGGCTCGGAGGTTGGGGCGGGCTTGGTGCGGGTCTAAGTAGCTTACCTCCACGTGGTGGATCTGGGTAGGGTAAGCTTCAGTTACTGCAGTTCAGGCTAAATGCTATCTCGTTGAAAAAATCAGTTTTTCTTTTTACAAGAATTCAGCTATTTTACTCAAAACTGAAGCCCAGTCTAGCTGAAAGCGACAAGATATATATATTATATATATATATATATATATATGAAATAGGATCCCTCCTAAGGAGACGTAATTTTACATTTAGGATAAAAACGAAGACGTAGAGCAAGAAAGTCATTATATTTGGCTGCAGCCGACGTTTCGGGCAACTCTACCCATTTTCAAGGCCTAATAAATAAAAAGCTAAAATTAATGCATGACAAAAAAAAAAAAAAAATATACGAATGTCAAAAACAAACTAATTCATAGCACAAAATAAAACCACTTAAAGAATAAAAATTAAAAAGCGTAAAACAAGCATAAGCCAAAAACAAAAATTAAAAAATTATATACATGACAAATAACACATGATAAAAGTAAACTTTAAAACTAAAAACATTCAAACAAATTAGTTAAAAACTTCACTAATAAAAAGTTAAATGCAAAGACGCAAAAGTGCACGAAACATACCATGCTCACTTGACATCCTCAAAAACTGAGGCGAAAAGGAGACAGGGTCAAGGGGAAAACAGAAAAATTTTAGTTGGTAGGCATTCTAATTAATATAAAGGGGGTAACAGCTAGAATCAATATTTAAGCTGGAGTTCAGAAATTTAATGCACAAAGATTCATAAATACGGAGAGGGGAACTACGTTGGCAGCACAGTTCGTTCTTTGCAGGCAAGATTTTGCTCCCATATGGGTATTAGCCATAGGACAGGAAAAGTTTTATCTAAAAAGGAACAGTCTGCCATTAGAAATCATTCTGTTAAGTGTAAAGTTGATATTTCCGTTAATAACTTTAAAATTCTTAAATCATTAAAATGTCCGTCCTCTCTCCGTATTTATGAATCTTTGTGCATTAAATTTCTGAACTCCAGCTTAAATATTGATTCTAGCTGTTACCCCCTTTATATTAATTAGAATGCCTACCAACTAAAATTTTTCTGTTTTTCCCCTTGACCCTGTCTCCTTTTCGCCTCAGTTGTTTGAGGATGTCAAGTGAGCATGGTATGTTTCGTGCACTTTTGCGTCTTTGCATTTAACTTTTTTATTAGTGAAGTTTTTAACTAATTGTTTGAATGTTTTTAGTTTTAAAGTTTTACTTTTATCATGTGTTATTTGTCATGTATATAATTTTTAATTTTGTTTTGGCTTATGCTGTTTTACGCTTTTAATTTTTATTCTTTAAGTGGTTTTTTTTGTGCTATGAATTAGTTTGTTTTTGACATTCGTATATTTTTTTTTTTTTTTTGTCATGCATTAATTTTAGCTTTTTATTTATTAGGCCTTGAAAATGGGTAGAGTTGCCCGAAACGTCGGCTGCAGCCAAATATAATGACTTTCTTGCTCTACGTCTTCGTTTTATCCTAAATGTATATATTATATATATATATAATATATATATGAAAATTATTTCACGAAAGTAACACGTGAAAAATATTTATGATGAATAAAACACGAAGGAAAGGAAACACAAAAAGGTGCTCAAGCGCTTTCGTCTAATGACATCCTCAGTGTTCCTGAGGATGTCATTAGACGAAAGCGCTTGAGCACCTTTTGTGTTTCCTTTCCTTCGTGGTTTTATTCATCATATATATATATATATATATATATATATATATATATATATATATATATATATATATATATATATATATATATATGCAAACGCCGCTTAAACCTCTTAACGACCGAAGTTTTTGTAGGGTTAAGTTATGATGCGTGTATGGGAAACGGTACATATTCGACCCAGTGGTTCAAAAGAGGTTAACTAAAAGTCCTTGAATACAAACTACCCCTTGATGACACGTCTTAAAATAGAAAGACTGGGAAAAATTTTCACTGTAAGCTAGCCTCAACCACCTCCAAAAAACAATATCGTCAAATCACTTTTCTAAAAATAAATTTTACTATTATAGTTCACTCCACCCTAATATACAGGTGTCTGATATCGATAAGACGTTCTTCTAAACTGCTATACGCAGTTGTCAAATGCAAGTATAAATACTATCTTCAGTATTTTGGGACCTCTTAAAAAAAAAAATATGGCGGCTATAACCAATAATTCAGTGTAGAATCCGAAACAAAAGAAGCATCTACGATGTTTAAATGCAGGCTACAGATACTTACCCATCCACAAGATAAGTAGACTCAGCTTAACGCCCTTCATAACGTCTAAACTCTAAAGTCATACAGCAGAAGGGACCTACAATTTAATCACTTCCTCCAAACCTAAGTCACGAATTCAGAGGAGGAATTCTCAGCCTCGCGTCTAACCATAATAAGAGCTATTCTCATGTACAGCATGAACTCATATTTGGACCTGTTGATTTACTGCAAGAGAACAGTTTGACTCAAAATACACTCAACTGAAAAATATTTACAGTAATAAACTTAGTAATATGGGAAAGATATTACAAATTATTTATGTCCCTAACAGGAAAAAGTATAGATAACCAAGTCACAAACAATAATGAGAAAAAAGATACACAGGCTGGATTTTCAGAAGAAGGCCAAATAGAAGATAATTTATTCATTCTGCAGTATTGTATAGAAGATAGTTTCCAGAAAAAGAAGTCATTAATAATAACTTCAATTGACTTTAGCAAAGCCTTTGACTCAGTCAAGAGAGAAAAAATTATACATGTTTTTATGAAATATACACTGCACTAAAAAATTATACATGTCATAGCTAATATTTATAAAGACGACAAGACCATGGTAAAATTCGGCTCAGTGGAAAAATAAATAGAAGTTAAAAGTGGCATAAGACAAGGATGCACAATAGGCCGGGTCGAAATTTTATATTGAAAGGTACATATGTGAGGGGTTTGAATGGAACACAGGAACCCCCTCATAAATTATTTTCGCTGTTTAAAGCCTCCTACTCCTAGCACAATTTTTCACTTTTTTAACTATATTGAAGAATATTCCATTTATACGAGACTTACTCTACATTCAGGTTTTTTGATAGCATAAATCTTTATTAACGTATAATATTTTATTTAATAATGTACAGTATTAGGAAAATTAATTAAGTGCAACAATATATTCAGAAGAAACATTAGAAGCATAATAAATGTGCTAAAATTCAATTCACTTTTCATTGTTCCTTATCACATCCAAAGGGAAGAAATTTTCAATATCATTAGGAAATTTTATTTCATATGTTCCTTACTCGTTCCATTGGGCCTTCCATTCAAAACTTGGGCAGCTTTCGCCTTGATTCTAAAGAGTTTTAAGATAAACTTTTGACGATTGTCATATCATATCTTTCCTGACATGCCTTTGTTACTAGGTTCACTGCCCTTTCCACACTTTGACTGGGCATGGAAAAGAAGCTATCTCCAGTGCTTACATCGAGCCTGTAGTAGTCATCGTCGCTAAAATTGTTTAGCAGCGGTGAGGTGTATGATCTCTTTTTTGCCAATCGATCATCTCGGTGTAGTCAGTAGAGTGGAATTGAGGGTTCGAGGCAACTCAAAGTTTCTGGTACTGAAAATCTCTGTTCTTGAAAGGATGATTTCTGAATAGATTGCTCCCTAATTTCTAGTCTCTTGTCAGTTACCATTGATATAAGTATATTTTGTGGGTGGGCGAAGTAGGCGTTATTCTTTAATACTGGCTCTATGATTGATCTATGTTGTTCATCTAAATTTCGAAGTAAGCACATTAAATGCCAAAAGTTATATGCACCATCAGTTGCATTAGGATGAGATTTTATCCAAAACCACCCTGGAGCATAGAACTGCATAATAATCTTGACTATATCTTGAAGGTTTTTATCGGGATTTGGCGTTGAGATATATAATCGAAGGACCCTGGGGATCGAGTGGACAGATCTTGAGAAGTGTCTCCAGTTTGCACTGCCAGACACATATCATAAAGATATCTTTGATCACTGCTTAGCTCCTTCACAACATTTGCTGGAATTTCTTTAATGTTTCCCTTTACGCGAGAATATTTGACTACCTCCAATTTTATTAAACCTGTTTTCAGTTTATTCCCAATTGAACCCACAAAAGTATTTGGACCTGTTGTTTTACCATCAATGGCTTTGTAGACGTGCATAAAAGGCAGCTCATTCAAATTCAAGAGGCACACCAACCATTGCACTGGTCTGTTAAGATGAATTTCAACCAGTTTTATGGCTCCACCAATTTTTCCTGTATTTACAGGAGTACCATCACACAGTGAAGCTTTGATAGTATCTGTGCTGTTCGAGCCTGTAATAATAGTTATCAACTCTTCTGCTATGCAGCGAGCAGTTCCATTATCTGGTGTGACATGGTCTACACAGATGCTTCCAGGTTCTTTCACAATAACATAGTGTTCTTCTTTTATCCTTCCACTTTTAGTTAATGTGTTATCTTTCCTTCCATCAAATCCAAGGCACTCCATCTTCAGATTTTCGGATTTAGACCTAAAAGTATTTGTTTCACCCATGCGATTTCTTTCTCTTTCTAATTTCTTTCTGTCAAGCATGTTGGTGTGGTTAAGGATCCCCATATCTTTTAAAGCTGCATTGACTATTGCAGCTGCAGCTCTACAACTTACACGATAACGATCTGCTGTTAATGCTAGGTTTTTATAGGAGTGCCTGTTCTGAATATTCTCAGTCAATTCTAAATCGGCCTCATAATCTACATCCTGACTCTCTGAATCTACATCCTTGTCTTCTTCGGTATTTTCTATAAATTCCGATGGTAAAACATTGGTGGCTTCAGTTATTTCTTCTTGTGCTTTTAGTTGACGATTTTGTGCTTCTTGGGCTCTTGCTAAAGATCTCTTCTTTGTTGAACTAGCTATGCGATCAATTGGTCCTAACTGATTTTTTCTTTGCTTTTGACCCACAAAAGACTCCCATTCTGCCATTGGTATTTTATCCTTACACCTGCAAGATTTCCTATCAATTCCCTTATCGTAGCATTCACAAGAAGATATATCAAACATTTCATCATACTGAGCTACGTTTAAGGCAAAACTTTCATTTCTTCGATGTAACGGCACCTTGTTCAATTTTGAGGCTTCTTCTATTAGTCGACTGACTTTAAGATAGATGCCTTTGAAGTTAATCGTAGGGAAAAGAAATTTCATCCAAATGTCTTCAATATCTTTTACAACAACCCTGTAACAATCATTAGCAGTTGCTGATCCTTTTGATTTAGCTTCTTCATGCTCGACGGCGCACAAAAAGGTAGTGTCTTATAACATCTGCTTTTGAAGGAGTCATGGCTGCTGGGAATTCCGTAGGATATCCAAAGGCTGCATTTGAGAACTTGCTTCTAGTAGTCATTGTTTATATTCAGAAGTAAAATAAAATTATGTGTAATTTATAATTTATGATAATTCAAATTATAATTAAAGCAAATGCAAATTATTTCTATTTATCTGAAAAATTATTTCTATTTATCTGAAACTTAAAAATATCAAGCATTAAACAAACAACTTATCATGTAACATATAACAACATTAAACATATGCAAATATGAAGGTAAAAAAGGGGAGAGGGGCTGTGATAGTGGTAGTCGGGTAGGACATGCTTGATTTTTTTAATATTTTGTTGATGATAAAAAAACCTTCTCACATAGTGTACTTTTTAAGAAATAAAAATTTTTCCCATTTAAATATATGCAAATATGAGGGTAAAAAAAGGGGGGGGTGGCATGTGCTAGGGGTAGCAGGGGTAGCACATGCTTGATATTTTAATATTTTGTTAAGATGATAAAATGAAACTTTTTAAGAAATAAAAAATTTCCCCATTTTCGACCCGGCCTAATGCACAGGTTCAACTGTACTGTTTAAACTAATAACGTACCTGATTATAGATAAATTAGAAGAAAAAGGACAGGTTTCCAGAATGAACTTTTAAATATAGAATCTTGTTTTTTGCTGATGATGGACTATTCTTGGCACACTCACTGGAAGAAGCAACAAATAATTTGAAAACAGTAATAGAAGTCAGTAAGGTGTGTGGCCTTCATATAAACAAGAACAAAAGTAGTATTATGATTTATAATATGAAAAATCAACCTCAAGAAATAGAAAATATTACAGTTACAGATAAAATCAAGTATCTTGGTCTAACGATTAACAATAAAAGAAACTATTTTAAAACGCAGAAAGAAGAAATGTTCGAAAAAAGCACAAAAGTTGGCGAATATAACTTATTCTGTGATTGGCAAGAGCTGTAACAAAATTATGATAGGGAAAACATATTGGAAAAATGTTGCTGTACCTTCAGTGTTATATGGAACAAATATAACAAACCTTACTGATACAGAAATGGAAAAATACAAAGAATTGAGAGTAGAATTTATAGACAAATACTGGGGGGGGGGGGCACCGAAATACGCACCAAACTGCACCCTAAGGGGAGAAATTGGGGCATTCGGCATTCCTAATGAAAAGGAGGATAATAGATGGAAGAATACAATATATAAAGAATATAAGAAAGGGAAAGAACCAACTGTTGAAGACCATTTTAGAAACAATGCAAGAAAGAAGTAACACTAAATGGATAAAAAAAAAAAAAAAACTTTGAAGAAGTAAACATCAGCTATCAAGATATAGATAATACGAGCGGTAGCTCTCTATCGCTCGCGACCGTTGCACAACTTGGCCCTCCGGGAAGAAGTGGCTAAGCGACAAAAGTAAAAAAACGCCATTACCCCCACCCCTCTCCCCCATTACCCCCACCCCACTCCCCCATTACCCTCCGGGCGGGTAGCAGTATATGTAGGAAGAAGTGGCTAAGCTACAAAATTAAAAAAACGCCATTATCCCCATTACCTCCACCCCTCTCCCCCATTATCCTCACCCCACTCCACCATTAGCCCCCATCCCCCCATTACCCCACCCCATCCCCCACTAACCCCGGGCGGGTAGCCTGTGCACGGTTCCGAAGAAAGCGGACAGACACACAGACACACAGACACATTTTAGCTCAATAGTATATAGGATAACTAAAGAGCAACTCAAAGAAAAGACAAGAAACTGGGACTCAGCAAGATGGATGGAGGAGGTATAGAACAAATTTAGTTTAGGGACCTATAAGAATTGGAAAAAACAAATAAAAGAGAAAACTGTCTACGATAATAAACCTGCATCACTAACTCTATATAAGGCTAGAACGAACTGCCTACCACTGTACAACAGGAAGAGACATACTAATAAAAACGTGGAATGCAAACTTTGTCGGGCAGAAGAAGAGGACCTACATCATTTTGTTCTGTTATGCCCAGAGTACACAGAAGAAAGGAAGAAAGTGGCTGAATTTCAACAACCATATGTTGAAAATGTGTATGCTTTGATTGGAAACTTTCTGTTTTTGGGGAGTCCAATATTGGAAGAAAAAAAGCTCTTCACAGCTTCTGGAAAATAAGAGAGAAAAAATTAAAGGAGCCAAACACAAACTAGTTAACAAAAAACAAAAGTTTAGGAGGGGCCGCTGAAAAGGCTATGCCTCCGACCTATCATCTGATCTGATACAAAAAGATATACAAAATTTTTAGACAAAATAAATAAAACTGTGAAAAGGGTAATGCGTCTTTTTTATTCTTCTCACGGAAAATTAATAAAAATTCTTCTCTCTCAACGGATCGACGGAAAAAGACGCCATTCGATGAGGGCGTCAAATTGTTCGTAACACGCAGTTCGTGATACGCAGTCAGATCAAGCTAAAAGAAGAACCTGGACGTAGTGTAAGCAGTATACACTTCGTTGTCAATGCGACACAGCAACATACTGAGTTACTTAAAACAGGGAATGGTGTAACGTTATATACAACGCCCTTGTGTGGCGATATATATATATATATATCTATAGATATATATATATATATATATATATATATATTAGGAACACTCACATAACCGGATTTTTCCAGTTCGAACCTCCCCTCCTTGTATAAAACCGCTTTTAAACGCCCTTGTATAAAACCGATGGTTAAAGCAGTTTCGAAAATGGCTTCTGACAGTGATGTGCATCGTAAACAGAGAGCTGTTATCGAGTTCTTAACCGCAGAGAAGGAAACAGTTGGAAATATTCACAAACGTCTACAAAATGTTTACAGAGAAGCTGTTGTTGATCGAACCACAGTTGGACGCTGCTCTAAAAGTGAGATCATCGGAGGGAGGGAGAGCCAGCCTTGATGATGAGCCACGCAGCGGTCGCCCTGGCATCGTCTGTGACATCTCACACTGTGCAACGTGCTAACAGCATCATTCGATCAAGTCGGCGCGTCACATACAAGGAGCTATCACTGGAGCTAGGAATTAGTGAAGGAAGTGTGAATACGATAATTCAGCAACTGGGACACTCAAAAGTGTGTTCACGGTTTGTTCCTTGCGAACTAACTGAAGATCACAAAGCCCAAAGAAAAGAAATTGCTTCTGAGTCGTTCGTTCGATACGGGACAGAAAGGGATGACTTCCTTTCACGAATTGTGGCTGGGAATGAGACTTGGGTACACACTTTGAACCTGAAACAAAACGCCAGTACATGGAGTGGCATCACGCAGACTCCCCACGCAAGAAAAAGTTCAAAATGGCTTTCTCTGCACGAAAGGTTATGACCACCATCTTCTGGGAATTGAAAGGGGGGATTCTGGTGGACATTATGAAGAAAGGTCAAACAATCAACTCAGAGGCATATACAGTAAACCAGTGGTTCCCAAACCCATGGTCGCGACCCAAGTGAGGGTCGGGAAGGTGTTCCTGAAGGTCGCGGGACGGAAATTCTCAACGACTGATTCAATCAAACTATATGAATATAAACACAACGTATCAAAATGATTGATCATTAAGTTCCAGCGTTTAGGGTCGCCAGGCCAGGACAATATTGTAATCAGGGTCGCCACCATAAAAGTTTGGGAACCACTGCAGTAAACCCTCATTATTCGCAGTAGATGTGTTCCACTCGCGCCGCGAATAAGGGAAATCCGCAAATACGCCATACTCCATTGATTTTGTGCCTAATGTACAGGGAGGTGGTTCATATCCTTGCCTTTTAGTGCTCGCGGGCGGGCTGCCTTATGAATTAAGCCAGGCTTCACCATGTGACTTGCAGCATTGGCACAAAAGAGAAGAGTTACACGATCTTTTGCGGCTTTGAATCCCGATGCATGACGCTCCTCCTGACTAATGTAAGTGCGTGATGGCAATTTCTTCCAAAAAAGGCCAGTCTCATCGGCGGTAGAGACCTGTTCAGGCTTATACCCCTGAAATATTGACATTGTGCAGCGAAAAACGTTTTCTGAATCTTTTAAACCAGCCTTTACTAGCTACAAAGCTTGATTCGGGAGTAGTCCTCATTCCTTCTCCTCCGTCGGCGGCCTCGAAGCAGTGACCGCGAATAATTGAAGCCGCGAATGGTGATGCCGTGAATAGCGAGGGTTTACTGTATTGCTACCTTACAGAGATTCCAGAGACGTATAAAGCGAGTTCGACCGGAGAGAAAACTGGAAGACGTCCTTCTTTTGCATGATAAAGCAAGACCACACAACAGTTTGAAACAAGAGAAACCATCACAAAAATGCGCTTAACTGTGTTACCCCACCCTCCATACAGCTCGATGTGTCACCTTCAGACTTCCATTTGTTTGGGCCAATGAAGGATGTTATTCGTGGAAGAAAGTTTCAGAGTGACGATGAGGTTGTTGAGGAGGCTAAGAGGTGGCTTCAGCGGAAAAAAAAAAAACAATTTGTCCTACGTACACTTTTACTCTGGACAGGACACCCCCATTAAGAAGGCCATATTTTTTTCAATGTTTCTCCGCGCTCTTAGGATCGCCAGTCCGGAATACATCGATGCCGAATTGGAAAAAATCAACGGTATTGGAAGTGATCTGTGCTACCCACCTGCGTTTATGGAATCTTGTCTTAATAAGACAAAACGAACCTTCTATCGTGTCAATAATAATACTCGCACTTTGTCAAAGAATATTTTAGTACTTCCATTTTTCCCGGGCTTTATATGCATTGCTAATGTACTTAAACTTTTGGATATTAATGTAGTATTTTCATATAACAATATTGTGAAAAATATCGTAGTAAAAATAGCCCTACCAATAATTCAGGCATTATCTATAAAATTGGTTGTAAACAATGTGATTCCTTTTACATTGGTCAGACGGGAAAGGACTTGCACACGCGTGTAAAACAGCATCAATATTCCGTTAGAACGAGACAGTCATCCAGTGCCCTTTTTGTCCATTTGTAAGAGTTATCCCATTGTATTGATTGGAATAATGCTTCGGTTTTGTTTCACTCTAGCAACATTGTTAACTTTAACATGAGCAAAGGTCTTTTTCAACTCGATTCCGTTGTTTTGAATTCGTTCAGGACGGACTTAGACAAGAAGGGCAGAGTGCTAAAACTTTGGTAATTTTCCCTTATAAATCTGTATGCTCCTCTTACAATTTTTATTTTTCAATTTATTTATTTTTTTTTTCAAATTTATTTTTGTGACCTATATATCATTCAGGCATTATCTATAAAAATTGGTTGAAACAATCCATTTGATCTTGTGTTGAATTCGGGCAAAGTGCTAAAATTGGTAGGTTTCCTTACAAATTTGTATGCTCCTCCCACAATTTTTTATATAATATATATTTTTTTTTTTTGTAACCTATATATAGTCTTGAACTCTTTATTTACTTCAGTTTTCCTGAGGATGTCATTAGACGAAAGCGCTTGAGCAACACTCTGTGTTTCCTTTCCTTCGTGGTTTTATTCCTCATAAATATTTTTCATTTGTTACTTTCGTGAAATAATTTTCATATAATGAACATCACGCGTTCTTAGGCTTGCTGTTCTCTCTGTTGTCTCCGTTGTGTCCGTGTTTTCTTCTACATTAACGAAGGGGCATGCAATTCGTATCCGACGAAAGTTTCTTACTAATTGTCTAGAGGAGCAGGTCCTTCCAAAGTCCCTCCTTCCGATTCGCCTCAGACAAATTGACGACCATCCGTTCAACAACTTCAGGCAGATTAATTTTAAAGAAACATATTGAAGTCACCAGACAAAATGAGTGGTCCGCCTTCAAAAATTTATGCATTGCCAAAGGTAATTTTGTGCCTGTTTAATGAAATTTACAACGAGTTGCGTCGGAGAACTTCTTCACTTCGAACATTTTGGATCGCAAACTTAAAAGTCTTATTCGAAATAGTCAGTGGGGTAAAAAAGCAAGCTCAAAATGTGTTTTGAATCTTTCTTCGAAAAACATTAGTGACGATACAAAAAGTGCCTTTGGGTATGGTATGTCCTTTTTTATTGTTAAAAAACTTCTGCGTTACAAATTTATTATAGTCTTGCTTGTTTTGAAAAACAGTGTAATCTTCCTCAGTCTTTGGTTATCATAGTTAAAGGCCTTGTCCATAGTGCTGCGAATAGTACTTACGAAGCTAACTTTCCTAAACGTTTTCGCAATAGCCTCTCACAATTAAAAAAAGATGGTGAGCTCCATATTACTAAAGCAGACAAGGCTAACACCATAGTATTATGAACAAAGTGAACTACATTAGAAAAATGAACGCGTGCTCCAGGACCACGCCACATACAGAAACTTAGGAAGAACCGCAGGATGACGTCATCAAATCATTCAATAGTGACTTGAAACGCATTCTCAAAGATCATAAGGACTTAATTCCGCTTTTCATGTCCACTTCACCTTCTCTTCCCTACCTTACGGTCTTATTAAAACCCACAAACCTGGCAACTCTATGCGCCCTTTATTAGCTCGGTGGGCTCTATTACCTATAAACTCTCCAAATGGCTTGTCAAAGTCTTGTACCCCATTCTCGGAACTATCTCTGATTCACATGTAAAAAATTCCATGGATCTTACTGAAAAATTGGATAATGTGCGCACTGAAACCAACGATAGATTGATCAGTTTTGACGTTTGTTCATTGTTTACAAAGTGCGATTCACGATATGCTTGACTTTCTCTCCCGAGAATTACATAGGTACGACCTGCCACTACCTGCACACATCGTTTTGGAACTTATTAAGCTTTGCATCAAAGACTGTAAATTCACTTTCAATAGCGAGTATTATCAACAGTTTTGAGATGGCCATGGGCAACCCCTTGTCGCCCCTCCTCTCCAATATTTATATTGAGTTTTTCGAAATTACTTAATTCCGAGAATCCTGGGGTTAGCATCCCATGATTGCGGTACGTCGACGATATTTGTGTCTGGACCATGAATTGTGACCTGGATGACTTCCTTCATTCAGTTAAATGATCAAGTCCCCTCCATTAAGTTTACTTTAGAAGTGGAACAAGACAAACTCAATCCCGTTTTTGGATGTGCGTGTACATAGGGAAAGCCCAGGCTTTAAGTTTAGTATCTATCGGAAAAAACAAACAATTTGTCCTACTGTACGTACACTTTTACTCTGAACAGGACACCCCCATTAGAAGGCCATATTTTCTTCAATATTTCTCCGCGCTCTTAGGATCGCCAGTCCGGAATACATCGATGCCGAATTGGAAAAAATCAACGGTATTGGAAGTGATCTTTGCTACCCACCTGCATTTATGGAATCTTGTCTTAATAAGGCAAAACGAACCTTCTATCGTGTGAATAATAACACTCGCACTTTGTCAAAGAATATTTTAGTACTTCCATTTTTCCCGGGCTTTTTAGGCATTGCTAATGTACTTAAACTTTTGGATATTAACGTAGTATTTTCATATAACAATATTGTGAAAATATAACCGTAAAAAATAGCCCTACCAATAATTCAGGCATTATCTATAAAATTGGTTGTAAACAATGTGATTCCTTTTACATTGGTCAGACGGGAAAGGATTTGCACACGCGTGTGAAACAGCATCAATATTCCGTTAGAACGGGACAGTCGTCCAGTGCCCTTTTTGTCCATTTATCAGAGTTATTCCATTGTATTGATTGGAATAATGCTTCAGTTTTGTTTCACTCTAGCAACATTGTTAATAGAAATATTCTTGAGTCTGCTATTGTCCAACTTACAAGTAACTTTAATATGAGCAAAGGTCTTTTTCAACTCGATTCCGTTGTTTTGAATTCGTTCAGGACGGATTTAGACAAGAAGGGCAGAGTTCTAAAACTTTGGTAATTTTTCCTTATAAATTTGTATGCTCCTCTTACAATTTTTGTTTTTCACTTTATTTATTTATTTATTTATTTTTTCAAATTTTTTTTTGTGACCTATATATCATTCAGACATTATCTATAAAATTCGTTGTAAACAATCAATTTGATCTTGTGTTGAATTCGGGCAAAGTGCTAAAATTGGTAGTTTTCCTTATAAATTTGTATGCTCCTCCCACAATTTTTATTTCTATATTTATTATATACAGGGTGTTTCAGGAGGAAAGGTCAATACTTAGGGAGGTAATAGTGTCGGTCATTTTAAGAAAAAAAGTTCATATGAACATATGTCTAATTCTGAATGGTTACGGAGATAGAGCTGTTTGAATCTACAAATACAAAAGCATTGTTAATGGTAATCAAGAAAGAGAAACCAATTACTGTTTCTAACATTTACTGCTTAAACATTGGCATTTTGAATGGTATCAGATACAGAAATGACAAATTTGTTACAGTTTACAATACGTTTTCGAAAATCCCACCGTCAACCTCAATGCACTTTGCAACTCGTGTGCGAAGATCGCGTGTTGTTCGTCTGAGTTGATCGTGACGTTCCTTTATGCGGGCAGCAGCATCCAAAATGCGCGCGAGCAATTCGTCTCGTGTATCCACCTTTCTTTTGCAAACTTGACTTTTCATCCACCCCCACAAACAATAATCTAACGGAGAGAGGTCTGGAGACCTTGGTGGCCATTGAATGGGACCACCGCGGCCGATCCATCGACCAGGGAAAGCTTGATTTAGGTACTGCATCGCCAGACGGGTAGAATGTGGAGGAGCTCCGTCATCCTGAAAGTACATACCAGCGCGTGTAGCCAAAGGAACATCCTCCAATAGTCCTGGCAATTCAGATGAAACATGAGCGCTGGGAAGTGTACCAATCTCACGCAATGTGTTGAAAACCCTGGTAAACACTCTTCGATCCGGAATTCTGCGGTTCGGAAACCGTCGACGGTATTCTGCAACAGCAGCTGTTGCACTTCCATCGCAAAAACCGTAGACATACACCATATCTGCATATTCGGCATGTGTGAAGGTGTGTGGCATTCTTAACGCTGCTTCAAACACCAAACAATGTCACACACAACAGTCAGCTGTCGATTGGCTTATGTCACATGCCTACATTACAGCTTACATGGTTCAAGGTTATAGGGGAGGGAAGGGGAAGGAAGAGCTGCGCGCGCATCAGATTCACAGCTCTATCTCCGTATCCATTCAGAATTAGACACATGTTCATGTGAACTTTTTTTCTCACAATGACCGATACTATCAGTGCCAGAGCTGGGCACTTGCGGCATATTGCGGTACTGCGGTACTGCTGCACTACCAAACCGGTACCAAACCGGTACGCGGAAATTTGAATGCGGTGGCGGTACTGCGGTACTTTCAGCGATCCTTTGCGGTACTGCGTTATGGGGGCCCGGGGTGGTAGTGCGGTGTACCGCAAGTACCGCAGTACCGCAAATATGCCGCAAATGCCCAGCTCTGTACTATCACCTCCCGAAGTATGACCTTTCCTCCTGAAACACCCTGGGTATATATATATTTTTTTTTGTAACCTATATATAGTCTTGCACTTTTTATTTACTTCAGTGTTCCTGAGGATGTCTTAGACGAAAGCGCGTGAGCACACTCTATGTTTCCTTTCCTTCGTGGTTTTATTCATCGTAAATATTTTTCACGTGTTACTTTCGTTATAAATAAAGTCATCATTCCGTCAGTGGCACTCTTCCACCAGGATTAGTATATGGAAAACATCATCATCCCGACTATATTTTAAGTTTATTGGCAGCATTTTAATGCATGTCAGCTGCCGTTCTAAATATCAGGCAACCAACTAGTCTGTTTTTGCACTGTAATGTTAAAAATTTGAACTGTCTGGCGCAAGACAAAACAATGAAGGCGCTTAAAAAGAATATATGAAAAATATTTCTGAATATTCATTACCGCAAATTGCTGCCTATAAGCCGACTTTTGAAGCTTAATATTTTGCTTCCAAAATTAAGGTTCGGCTAATGTGGCGGGTATAAAATGGCAAACACAAAAATAACGCTGCGCCACTTTCGTTAGACTTGAAGGATAGGCCTATATCACACGTTACTGGGTTGTAACTCGGATTTTTAACACTCCTAAATACTACTATGGTACCTGCCTATAGTATTTGTTACTGCTATTAATCATTTACCATTTTTTAGCAAAATATATAAGGTTGTTATAAATAACAGACGAAATAGTAAGTGTAGGTTTATTTTTTGTTTAATTACTGGTATTTTTGGTAAAGTTTGATGAAAGTGATATAGCTTTAATGATGGCTTGTTCAGTATTGGGTGGGGGCGTGGGGGTTCTTATGCGGCAGAATTTTTATCTGGAAAAATTAAGGTCGGCTAATACGCCGGTTTGGCTGATAGGCAGCAATTTACGGTACATGTCATGATATTTTTCATAAACGAAGAATCTATATTACATTTTATCTGTGAATAAAAATATCTTAAGGAATATTTTGATCTACTCTGTCTGTGTATACCTGCTGGTCTTGCGTACTTATGTCAATTCAAAATGTTTAGTTCACAAGGAGAGGTGCGCAGGTAACTGTTTCTTTAGAGACTAATTTAAAACAGGTAGATTATGGCGTACATTATAATAGCTATCTATATAGTATTACAAAGTATTGTTAATTTTATATAAAATAATTTAATGCAGTCGAGCGCATTAAATCTGAAGTGCTAAATAAATAATGAGCTTGATTACTTCAAATTTGAATTTGAATTAATATATCTAAACATATTCAGAGTTCTTTTGACTTAGATTAGAAATTTTTGATTTGTTATTGGTAAATTTCAAATGTAAGTTTCTACAATATTTTAAAAGATTTTCTTCGTAATAATTAATTTTCCTCCTTCATAAATAAACTTTGAAGTGCATTTTCAAAACTTACATTCAGTCACATGTAGGTGATATTGTAACATTTTATCAACATGTTAAATTCCTAAAAATATTCAGAAGCAAATTGCGGGAGAAGCATATGTAGCTTTAAAAGTATCAATAATAGTAATATCTTGATTGTTTAATCTACAGGGTGTCCCGTAAGTCTGGACCCATAGGGAAAAATAATAAAATTACAAAATAGTCCAAAATTTATTTATAATATATATATATATTTTTTTTATTATTATTTATTATTTTTTTTATTATGATCTACTCCGCTGGAGTTTTATTTGTGGGGCCACTTGAAAGCCAAAGTGTACGAGGTCAAACTTCAGAACATTTTCCACCTTAAAGCACGCATTGTGGAGGCGTGTCAAGAAATTTCTGCGACTGTATTCAGAAAGTGCTGTCGCAGTGGAGATTGCGTCTTCAACTATGTGTGCGACACAACGGCGGACACTTTGAACAGATTATGTAATAAATTTTTGGACTATTTTGTAATTTTATTATTTTTCCCTATGGGTCCAGACTTACGGGACACCCCTGTACTTCGCAACAGCAAGGTCATCTTACTTTCATTTTTTAAGATTTTTAAGTACATATTTTGGTGCTCTTCCAATATGTGCTCTACCGCGAAACTGTGATCTACCATATTCCAACTAATATTCCATATTCCAGGCTAACTAACGAAAATATCACGACTTAACCTAACCAATCGTCAAGGGCGTATAGTTGACCTAACGATTGGTTAGGTTAAGTCATGATATTTTCGTTAGTTAGCCTTATAAGGCTAGTTTCACGGTAGAGCACGTATTGGAATATGGTAGATCACAGTTTCGCGGTAGAGCACATATTGGAAGAGCACCCATATTTTATAGTGCATCTTTCGCACAGGAATTATTTAGATAAGGGAGCACTGATCCAGAGGCACCTCTGGCTCGCCAGAATTCCCCTATTTAAAACTTCCCCCCAAGAGTGTACATTATGTGTGATATTTTTTAACAAAATTGTGCTACATACTTTTAAAAGCATGAAATTATGTTCTAGTTAGCTAAATTAAATATGCCACGATTTTCCTAAAAAGTAGTAACAATCCTATACTATATCTCCAACTTCTCCAAGTAGCATCCCTGAAACTGAATACGTCTATTCGGAGGATTTGATTCCCGAGAATTCCCATCATGTTTTCCGTCTCTAGCAATTGGGGTATCAGCTGAGAATTCCCAGTGTTCTATAACGAGACCCTGCCAGCGCCTCCAACTACATTTACTGGCAAAAGGGAACACTTCTACTTCTACTCTATCCTAACTGGCCCTCTCTGTAAGCATGTAGCTCCCTTTACATTAAAGGAAAAGAAAATAGGAAAACGAAAGAATGAAGAAGGGAGGGGGTTAGAGAGAGTGGTTTCCCCATGTATAATTTAACATAGCTATTTGGAGGTTCTGACTCCCGAGAATTTCCATCTATTAAATAAGAGAAAATAAATGGAAAACAAGCAAAAAGGTCTATCATTTGAGAACGCTTAATACTCTGATACCAGACCCTACCAGCGCCTACTACTACATTTTGAAAGCTGATTGGGAACAGTTCAAAATACAGACTAGGGAACAATTCACCACATTAAATAGCACACCCATCATAAACATCAATACAACACTCAAGACATTTAATAAGATCATCAATAATGCAAACAAATACATACCCAAGGGCAACATTAGGAAATACAACCCAAATTACACTAGAGAAATAGCCCACCTCATAAGGCAACGTAACAACCTCAAACATAACACACAAACACCACACACAGAAGCCATAAAACAGCAGATACAACAGTTCAACACAGAAATAAATAACAAAATGAAAAACAAACAGAAACATTTATGGAATTCATAACAACACTAAACCACTCCACAGATACATCCAGGCTATACAAGACTATAAACTGCATTACCCACTCTAACAGCGGCATTCACACCTCACACGCGGCTATCTGTCGCAGCCAAAATAATATCCCAACATATACACAACAAGCTAACATTGTAGTTAGTCACTACGCAAAGATAAGTCACTTAAACAAAGACAACAACCAGAAACACGCAGACAGACAAACAGCCAGACACAAGAAAACCTACAGACTCGACACGAGTGAGTGAAAGTCAGGAGTTGGATGGCAACGGTACCTTCTGAAAATCGCCTCTCTATTGCGGATAGCATTAAAGCAAGCAAAGTTAAACGAAAGTTTTATTGCATCAGTAGCAGGAATAGAATATGGAATATACGCCTCTACATATGCCCGAAAGAATCACCTCCGTGATGCGCTCAGCGCACTCGGAGGGGCCGCGGTCAAGGAAGCAGTAATCATTCCATGGGAAATCACAGAAGTACTGCCTAACGGCCTCTCAATCAGCGGCGTTAAAGTGCTAAAGGAGTCTCCTCTTAGGAGGACCGAAAGGCGGAATTGGACAGAAAACAGATATAAGATTGTGGTCGAGAAGTCCAATGGGAAAAACAGTTTGACAGAGTAAGAAGAAGGATGAGTGGTGAGAAATAAATCTAGTTGTGTTGGTGAAATGGGAGGAAAACTAAAGATGGTGGTGAACGTTGAAATCTCCTAAAATGAAGATTTCAGCGAAAGTTGAGTGGGATAGAATTCCACTTTGGAAGTGAGGTAGTCAGAGTTTAGGATAGTACAGTTAGGAGAAAGCGTAGCTGTATTTAGTTCGTTGCGTACATATACGCAACATCCACCTTTGGAATGAAATTGAGTATGGAGAAAATACGAGGGTAGAGAAAAGGGATTGCTGTCAGTAGTTCCAGAAACTGACTTCAGTATTTCTCCAGTACTTCTGTGATTTCTCATAGAATGATTACTGCTTCCGTGGCCGGGGCACTTCTAGGTGTTCTAAGCGCATCACAGAAGTGATTCTCTCGGGTATGGAGGCGTACATTCCATATTCTATTCCTACTACTAATGCAAAAAAAAACTTGGTTTAACTTTACTTGTTCTACCGTCATCCGTAACAGAGAGGACGCTTTCAGAAGGTATCGTCGCCATCCAACTCCCGACTCTCACTCAGCTTATATTTCTGCCCGGAATTGTGCAAAATCTGTCCTTCGACTCGTCAAAAATTCCTTCATCCGACAAAAATGTGAAAATATATCCAATTCTAATTCTTCTCGCTCTTTCTAGCATCTAGCTAAGAACCTCTTCAACAACTTTACTTCCTCTTCTTTCCCCTCCTCTTTTCCATTCTGACAGCTCAGTTGCTTTATTCTCCTGACAAAGCTGAACTTTTCGCTTAAACTTTCGCTTACAATTCAACCCTGGACAATTCCGGTATTGTTCCTCCATCTCTTCCTCCCTCTGAATTTATTATGTCTGAAATTAGAAGCTCTTCTAAAGATGTTCTTTTTTGCTCTATCTGGGCTCAACTCTAGGAAGGCGTATGGTTCTGATGGTGTTCCTCCTGTTGTTCTTAAGAACTGTGCTTCTTTGCTGACACCACCCTGCTTAGGCAAACTCTTTCGTCGTTGTCTCTTATCTGGTACTACTCCTTCCTGCTGGAAGTTCGCTTTCATTCAGCCTGTACCAAAGAAGGGTGACCGCTATCAACCCTCCAACTATCGTCCAATTACTTTGATTTCTTGCCTTTCCAAAGTTTTTGAATCTATCCTTAATAGGAAGATTCTTAAACACCTTTCTTCTCACAATCTTCTTTCAGATCGTCAGTATGGATTCCGCAAGTAACGCTCTACTGGCGATCTTCTTGCATATCTCTCTGACTCTTGGTCATCCTCCTTTCGGGATTTTGGTGAAACTTTTGCTATTGTGCTAAACATATCAAAAGCTTTTGATGGAGTCTAACACAAATCCTTAATTTTGAAACTGCCCTCCTTCGGTTTCTATCCTTCTATCTGTGCCTTCATCTCTAATTTCCTTTCTGGCCGATCTATAGCTACAGTTGTAGATGGCCACTGTTCTTCTCCTAAAGCTATTAACAGTGATGTTTGACCGTGTTTCTCAGGGTTCAGTCCTGTCACCCACTCTTTCCCTTTTATTTATTAATGATCTTTTAATTCGTACTTCCTGTCCTATTCACTCCTATGCCGATGATTCCATTCTTTACTACACCCGCTTCCCAAAGCGTTCCTCTCAACAGTTACTCCATTATTCGCGTAGTACGGCTATGGAGCACCTGACTTCTGATCGTTTTGCTATCTCTGATTGTGGCTTTCAATGCCTCAAAAACTCAGTTCCTCCATCTGTCTACTCGTCACAATCTTCCACATGACTATCTCCTTACCTTCAACAAAACACAACTCAATCCTTCCTCTTCTCTTAACATTTTTGGCGTTTCCTTTTCTTGTGATCTTTTCTGGAAAGATCGCATATACTCTCTTTCTAAAACAGCTTCTAAGAGGTTAGGTGTGCTGTACCGACACCGCGGTTTCTTCACCCCCCACTCAGTTGCTGTCTCTGTTCAGGGGTCTTGTTCGCCCCTGTATGAAGTATGCTTCTCATGTGTGGGGTGGTTTAACCCACACAACCGTACTTGACCGGGTAGAATCAAAGGCATTTCGTCTCATCACTTCCCCACCCCTCACTGATTGTCTTCAATCGCTCTCTGTTCGCTGCAATGTTGCCTCACTCTCTCTTTATTATTGCTATCATAACGTACATTGCTCTTCTGAACTCTCTAACTGCATGCCTCCTCCTTTAAGAAGAGCACACAGAACCAGACTTTCTTCACTTTCTCATCCCTTTTCTGTCCAACTATCTAATGCAAGGGTTAATCGGTATTTTCAGTCTTTCATCTACTCAATCGGTCAACTCTGCAACAATCTTCTCCAATCCATCTTTTCTCCAGTCTATGACCTCCCATCTTTCAAACGCAGTGTCTAGGCATCTCGAAAACCCCTGACCTTGATTTTGGCTCTCTTCTTCTTCACAGCTTTTGCGAGCATTTGCTCTTGGCCCCGCCTTCCTGCATAAAAATAAATAAATATATATATATATATATACTGTACATACAACTGCTAAAATGTTACAGGTAATGCTCAGCCTCTAAGTCAGATCAGTAAAAATCAGAATGAACATTGGAAAAATTTTACGGGTTTATATACTGAAATTTTTACTGACATCATTATTATTTAATGCTGATCTGTTTTTGTTTTTTGTTTTTTATTCTCAATAGGCTGATTTACTTTGCAAATTATTTAAAGAGAAAACAAATATTTTAGCTGTAACAAGGTCTAACTGCTATTTTAGCTGTAGCAAGGTCTAGACTGCTAAGCAAGAGGAAGCCATATTTTTATTTTAAACCGCATATTGACAGATTTGATGTTATCACGATCTGCCGAGTTAACTAAAAATGGAAATTGAAATATGCCTTCCCATCACGAATTACAAACAAACATGCACATGACCAAAAATTAAATGCTTAAGATTCAAAATTAAACGTATAGCAGGACATGACTTCATCTTTTACAACGAAGAGAGAATGTATACAGGAAGTGAACAAGATTACATTA
>JAJOZX010000594.1:647500-675000 GCA_023014485.1 Bathynomus jamesi
GTGTAGTGATAGCGTCGCTGACTACGAATCCATCGGCCCCGGGATCGAGACCCGGTGACGGCAGGCGGCGCGCAACAAAACCCAGCTGTTCATCCTTCCACGCAATAAAGAAATTGGTTGGTAGATAAATGGGTACCTTGGGTAGCCTAATGGTTAAGACGCTGGGCTGCTGGTGGGGCGTGATTTGGATTCCACTTTAAACTGTAGGTCAAAGGTGGAGTGACAAGCTTGACCTTCGTCAGAATGAAAAATTTGGACGGAAGCAATATCAAGTTATCGTTTTATATATATATATATATATATATATATATATATATATATATTACACACAGTATATATTCTTAACGTGAAACATGAGCTTGTAGTTAACATATAGTTTTTTTATCAAATAGATTTCAGTTTACCAAAATAAATTCACATGACACTGAGCTGACGTTAAGGATGTGTACCCCAAGGGAGTGTGTTATGCTTCATTTGTTTTTTCCGGTTTATAACCGAGTTTTATACTACCTGTTCCACACACTGCTTGAGGATTTCTTCATGTCTTGGTAAATATTTTACACTTTTATGTATTTTCAAAAATTCACTTTGGTGCCGCCACAGTAAAATGTCTCGTGCTCCAGAAACAAAATGCACGTCTTTCTCTGCAGTAATGCTGTTTGTCCACTTTCCACTAATTCCACTGAAAGTGACTTTTGTGCATAATTTTAATATGACTTCTGTGATAAGTAAGCCATACTGTATATGCCAAAGTTTCGTATGTAGACTTGCCTGGAGATTATTTCTTCTCAAGATTTGCTAAACCTTTCAGTACGAATGTAAACACTCTCTCCGATGGCAGAGAAATTTTATTTTGAAAGACATGGGCACCATCTGCTCATTTTTTATTTTCAAATATATAATTTTATACAACTTTACCGCTTGATATTTTAACTGATTCTAACGAACTTTGGAGATTTTCATTTATTCTAAAGTTATAAGTCTACATGTTTATACACACACACACACACAACACATACACACACACACACACACATATATATACACACACACCTTTAACGTTGAGATAACATGAGCAAACAAACACGATGCCACACAGAATGCAGCGCTTGCAAAACGAGATTTGACTTCCTTGGACACCATGAAGACTTTCAAAGCAAAGATGATATGATGTAATGATAAAAATATGAATGCGATGGTGCAACTAACAAATCAGATCTTGCCGTTCTTTTTTTGAACAAACCATGCGAAATTTTCGTTTTCTGGTACAAATATAAAAGTAGAACAAATATAAATACTCTAAAAATCTTCATGTTCCATATTAAAGTTATTTTAATATATTTGATTTATAAAAATGTTTTTTCTTTTTTTTTTCAGTGTATACATAAATTTCTGTTTTTCCTGAGTAAAAATAAAAAAAAAGTCTCAGTTTTCGTAATCGGAGTACAAACGGAGACAATTACTATATAATACTGCTTCATAGATGGAATTATATCAGACGAATTTTTCATATAGGGACAATTCCTTTTGTGGAATGATGTACCGACCGTATTAATCCTATTATAATGGTCTTTGAAAGAATTAAAGAAAACCTCTTTGGTTGATCTAATTCCCCTCTTTCAAGTGTTGCCTGAAATTCTGATGCAGTTCTCTTGGTAATGATTTCCAATGAATTTATTTTTTCTTAAAATAATCAATGAGCTGGTCCCAAAACTAGCACAGCGCTCAGGCCAACTAATACGGCCCTTTGCTCTAACTCTTGGATTATTATTACCAGCATCATCGGAATTCGAACCCCCGACCAGTGTTTTCACTTCGCTTATAGGAAAACGGTCTTATCCACTATGCTACAGACGCTGGCTTATTTTTATTTATTATAGTGATCCCTTTTAATTGTTTTTCTTCTTTATGGGATCATCTCACTCAATGTCATTTCCATTTGATTCGATCCCAACAGTCAGTGCGAATCTACAGTGGGAATTCTGAGAGTGAGAATTTCAAAGGAGACATTTAATTTATGCCATTCTCATTCTTATCTACGGTTTCCCACTTTAGTCCAGGTTAGGTTAACTTATGCTTGGTTAGGTTACGATATGTCGGGTTAGGTTTGGTTACGTTAGGTTAATGTTAGGTTAGGTTAAGTTAAGTTAGGTTAGCAAATATTAGCCATTCCCATTTGGCGCCTTTATCGCGAATGGGAATGTAGTGACATTATTTCTCAAAAGAAGAAACTCTTTTCCCAAATGTGGATTTCTCACTTTCTTAGTTGGGAATGGGTATGACATTGAATGGAACGTAACCTTCCTTACACGTTTTATGTTCAAGTGAACTTTAGATTTCCTTTAAAGTTTGCTCTCAAAGATCTCATCTTTACTATAGTTTATACACCCTTCTTTCACCATTTGTAAAGGTCTGAAAATAACATACGAGTTCGCCAAGAAGCGTCAAATTTCCAAAATTCATAAAAAATTAGTAATCAGTAAATAATTTTTTTTTAATTTTTTCACTTTCACCAAAAAGAATAAAATATCAAAAAAAACAAAAAACGCAGTGTTACATATTATTAATTTTGGAGCAAGTGCAGTAGTTTACGTCCCCCTGACGCAAAAGGGGACACAAACTACACTAGGTCAAAGTTGAGGAACGTAAACTATACTAGGATCTTTAGGAGACATTTTTTTAATGAATCCATCAAATAAAACGTTAAAACTAATGAAAATATTACAACTCAACCTAACCAATCGTCAATATATATATATATATATATATATATATATTATATATATATATACAGGGTGTCCCGTAAGTCTGGACCCATAGGGATTTATAATATATTTTTTTATTATGTTATTATTATTATTTTATTATTATTTTTTTTATTATTTTTTATTATGATTTTTATTTGTGGGGCCACTTGAAAGCCAAAGTGTACGAGGTCAAACTTCAGAACATTTTCCACCTTAAAGCACGCATTGTGGAGGCGTGTCAAGAAATTTCTGCGACTGTGATTCAGAAAGTGCTGTCGCAGTGGAGATTGCGTCTTCAACTATGTGTGCGACACAACGGCGGACACTTTGAACAGATTATGTAATAAATTTTTGGACTATTTTAATTTTATTATTTTTCCCTATGGGTCCAGACTTACGGGACACCCTGTATATATATATATATATATATATATATATATATATATATATATATATATATATACACTCTGTATATGATGCAAACCCACAAGGAAAAATAAAAATGATTCCATGGCCTTTCGTGTATTCAGAAATACACCTCGTCAGGGAATCTGAATACACGAAAGGCCTTGGAATCATTTTTCTTTTTCCTTGTGGATTTGCATCATTCATTCATTTCACGTGTCTAACCGTGAAATTCATCCCATACTATATATATATATATATATATATATATATATATATATATATATATATATATATATATATATATATATATATATATATATATATATATATATATACATATAAATTGACGATTGATTAGGTTGTCGTAATATTTTCGTTAGTTTTAACGTTTTATTTGAGTAGGTATACGCGGACAAAGTTGGGGAACGCAAACTACACTTGGATAATGTAGGGGAAAATTTAGAAAATTTATATTTCTTGACGAACTTTTTTACGAAACTGTGCAATTAGTGTAGCTTTTGAACAGTAACCGTATGCTCCTTAATAACAATAATAATAATAATAATAATAATAATAATAATAATAATTATTATATTATTATTATTATTATTATTATTAAGAAGAAGGAAGAAGTAGAATTGAATTATTATTATTATTATTATTATTATTATTATTTATTATTCCGTAAGAGTAGATGTAACATTTTCTCGTGTATAGGATTCCGTAAGAGTATTGTTGGATTATTTTCTGAGTGTCTTTTTGCAACGAACGACAAAGGATCCTACAAAAGATACACAAAAGCTAAAACTTGTATCATTTATTTAAAAAACTGTATAATATCTACAGGGTTTTTATATATTAAATTACATCAGAAATCGGGATCGTGCCTATAAAATTTACATAATGATCGTCATATTATTTACATCTTTGTTAAAATACTGAAATAATTAATAATAAAATATATATTTACCTAATCCCTATATAAACACCTATTTTATAGGGAATTTTATAGGTAGAGATACAAATAGGATTTTAATCGGATCGTCCTATATAGGAAAGATCTAGTTTTGGTATATATATATATATATATATATATATATATAATATATATATATATATATATATAATATATATATATATATATATATATATATATATATATATATATAAAATAGGTAAAAGCATATAGGAAAGTTAAATTAACAGAGCTCCATTTTTATTATTAATCGTAAGAGTCATCATTAAATGAGACTTAAAATTTAATTAAAAATCAAATTAATTATATTATTAATGAATAGCTAAAAACGACACGTAAAAACCTTATTCCAAAAGCCAAAAATCACCCTTCGTTCAAAATTCTCATTCAAAGTTTCTAAGAAAGAAACTGGAAAATGTTTTCTAAATGCATAACGAGGTGTCACCCTGAGATCCTATATTGCTTTAATCAGCATATATATATATATATATATATTATATATATATATATATATATATATATATATATATATATATATATATATAAAAATCATAATGTCTAGTTCATTTCTGATAAATTTTAAATTTTTTTTTTAAATAAAATATTAAAATATCCCATGGTATAGAGTGCATGGTACTGACCAGTTCACGTCTTGGACTTCTGTATACACTCTGGTATGCATGGTACCAGGAAGGAACCAGACATTATAATGAGTATGTCATTATAATACACATAATTCGTTGTACGGCTTCCATCGTGAATGTAAAAGATACATCCTTTAAAAAAAAAAAATGTATTTACATACGATTTTGTTTTTGTATTTTGCGTCTTGTAATTTTATTTTATTTTTTTTTAAATTCTATGAAAATACTTAAAAGACGACAATTTCGCTTCGTCGGTCATATATTCTATTTCATTACAATGGTTGTCTGTTTTCATGAAAGACTATAAAACTGGTAAAAAAAATTGCGTCATATCAGCCAAAACTTTAACGAGATAAAGAGAGAAAAAATTAAATCTAACCGAAGTCACGTTAAAGACATACTCGTAAGAATATATTATCCGCGATATATCTATCATCCGAGTAGATACTTTATAAGCTATTCTTTTTAACTGTTAAATTTAGAATATGTAGTTTATGTAAAGCAGAATTAATAATTAGAAAATCTTCACAGTAATTAATTATTAATTTAATAATTAAAATTAAAATTGAAATTTCCGATTAATAAATATTTTAAGACAAATTTTAATTTGTTTCGCGATGACGAAGCAATTTTTAACGACAATTAATTGCAAACATCTTTTAACACGAATTAATTTTTTAAGTATTTAATATAAATAAAAAAATACTTAATTCAATCGTAAGAAATTTATTTTCTCAATTCACTTAAAAGGAATTTATTTAAGTCAAATAAACTATTATTAAATACGATATTAATTTCAATAAAAATGGTAAGAAAAATTATTTTTAAACCCTCAACTTCAGTTTTAATAATAATAATAATAATATTAATAATAATAATAATAATAATAATATTAATAATAATAATGCCTTTTAACAATACTACGATTTTTAATTAAATTTTTAACTTTATTCAAGAATTATTTTGTTAAGAAATAAATAAGAAATTTGGTGGAGATTTTTTAATTTTTCAGATTTCATAAACAGGCCTACATATTGTTTTTATTTCATTTGAAATAACACACATATATATATATATAACCTATCTTATATAATATATAAGTACTTCAGGTAAATTGTAAATTTAGGAGAATATTTAAACCATAAAAATGGGTGATATATATATATATATATATATATATATATATATATATATATATATATATATATATATCGTAACTTCTAAATACTTATTGCCCAAGTTAATTTCGCTTCCGTTATGTAATATGTTCGTTTTCGCAGTGTACAGTGGAACCAATACGATGGAAAATAGCGTTACGACGCGGTAATTCACACAGCTGCGGGCGACGTCCGCGCGAATGAATCCAACTTTAAGAAATGAAATGGCAAAATGTATTTCGAAATGTGTGAATTGAAGCTTTTGAAGTAAAAGAAATATAAATAATTTGCGCATTTTTAAAGCACAAAATATCCCTAATCGTGTGACGAGGTTAAACTCCAAATAAATGTCAGACCCAAAACGAACGTCACACCCAAAATCAACGTCAAAACGAACAACGAACGTCGGCGAGAAGCGCGAGCCATTTCTCACCATGACCTTCCTTGGATGGGAAAGTAACACATATTCGAAACATTGTGCGGCGTTGCCGGTGGAGTTACCATAGTTACGTGAGTTGGAGGGGTCAGTCTCGCATATTCTCCCCCGATGGACACACTGTGTGGCAAACAGGGGTTGGAACCCCCTGGAACTCCTTCTCCTAATAAGGGGGAGGAACACTCTTCGGTTATCATTGCGGGATGAGTACCTAAAGAAGTAAACAGTTAATTAATTATGAACGTTTTACGCACCATGAAATAGTTAAAAATTCAATAAAAATATGCTTCATTTAGTATTAAAATTCATCAGCTTATTATTAAGGGTGCATTCAATTAATTAAAAATTTAATTATTCCTCATGTACATAATTACATCTACGCATTTATATAATGTCTAATTGATATTATAAAGAATATTTAATTATTTAGTTCATTAAAAATTATTTTAAAATGTTTTAACTGAGAAATAAAATTGTTAAAAGTTTCGTAACTTTAAAGGAATTAAATGTGCATACTTTTAAAACATTATCTTTAAAATTAAAGGCAAATTTTACCCAACAAATAAGGTTGACATTTAATAAGAAATATAATATTTAGGAAATATTTAAACATTATCTCTTAAAGGCATAACGTCTTTCAGAGGAAAGTGTCTCAATTTGACAAATAAAGCGCAAATGATGTTTAACTTCAGTCTTAATTAACTATGAAAGGAAGCACCTTTCAGCTGAGACCTCTTAAACAACACCTCAAATAAGGAGCCTGCGCGTCCCGCTCATTTCTGTACCATTACTGCGCATGTTTCAGAAACGAGACTAATATAAAATGTACTGCAGCAGCAGCAGCAGCTGTACCTGAATGAATGGAATTGATGGCGTAGGAGCTCGGTACGATTTGAGTAGAAGTAGGTCCCGGGGTTTGCTGCGCATGGGTAGTGGCTTGAGGTTGGGATCCGTTGCTTTGAGAATGGGCTGTATGTTGCTCAGCCTCGTTGGAACTGTTTGAACAAGGCTTACCATCTTTAACTAACACAGGAATAGCTACGCGACGAGGTGAACTGGAGTTCTAGAATAGATTTATGCTCAATTATGAACTGATTTAAATACCGCGGTTTTAAATGTAATAAAAATAACTCTAAAACGTTTCCAAACTAAACGTTGTAAATATACTCACTATATTTGAATGCATTGCCACTATTTATAAATTACATTCTGTTCACAAAAGTAATGTTGGTGAGATGGTCAAACTGAAATCGTGTACCTGAGAATTATTATTACAGTTAGACTGGCCATTCATCGCTTTTTCCTTCGCAGCCCTTTTCATTTTATACCGATGATTCTGGAACCATATTTTAACCTGTTAAAGGAAAGTTACAAAACGTTTGTCAGTATTTTTACTGCTCTACTTGAAAAACACATAAAGAATTGGGTTGACAAAGTGCCCATATAGAACATTTAAGGTTATCTCTCTCTCTCTCTCTCTCTCTCTCTCTCTCTCTCTCTCTCTCTCTCTCTCTCTCTCTCTCTCAAAGTTGACGCAAAAAATGTATGAAACCCCCGAAACAGGATCTGCACCCTAAACGTGGACAGAACTTTTATTGACTCGTATTAACTTAACCTAGAGTAAATTAATCTATAAGCCACATGGGCATTTTTCTCGATAAAATATCACGTTCACGAGATGTCCAACGTTCGCTGAAACACAACCAACTACAACACAGTTGTTATCTACACGAATTGTGGTTTGTAAAATAATAATAACTTTAAAAAATATCACGTAAGCATCCATGATGCGACAATCGCGATATGTTACATCCCTTTATCCGGATAAATCTCTCTTGGAGCGTAAGAATCTACGAAAGAATTGCTGAAAATATATATACAAACGTGATAATGATAATGAGATTGCGTGCAATTAAAGATATCTGATCAATATATCACGGAGAAGAGTGATTTGATGAAGTAAACAAAGAAAAAACCCACTTTATCGCAAGCAAAATTTTTTTTAATTTTTAGACATTCGAATTTTTCTTCGTGTCACGAAATGAATTTTGTTGATATAATTCGTTTGAGCAACGGTAATTTTCTCTTAACATTTTAACAAAGCAAGATTTTCATGAAATTATGTCGAATGTTAAATTACGTGAAACTCTGAACTTGAAATCAATCACGCAAAAATTAACATCTTACTGAATTCTGCTATTCAAACTTTGGTTTTTACACATTTGACCTTTAATAAATTCCTTTGACTTGCATTCCAGAAATGAATTTTGAAAAGCCTTGTAAAAGTGGGCGGAGCTTCAGTATTTATATATTTTCTTCAAATATTAACATTAAAACGTGAGTTAACAAAATTTATTTCGGAATTTAATTTTAACTGAAGTAAATATTATACAGTAAACAGTTGGACTTGATACAAACAAAAGTGATTAACAAAACGTCTTTTAATATTAAAATAACAATCACTGTCTATATATATATATATATATATATATATATAATATATGTATGTATGTTTTTTATTCTTGTGTGAGAATCATGTGCATGTTTGAAGTGTGTTGTTGTGTGCATCTAAATACGATAACAAGCAAACGTTTCACGGTTTATGTTGGAGCCATTTAAGAAGCAATGTCAGATAAATTGGGTCTAACTATGATAGTGGTCAACTCTTTTCTACGATCATTGATGCACTTATATAATAAAGAGAGAGAGAGAGAGAGAGAGAGAGAGAGAGAGAGAGATAACTACATACATAAAGACAGACCAACAAACATATACTTAATAATGTAGTCAGAACCATTTCATGCGTTTATTTAGAAAATCAGTATAACTTATCTTTGGAAGGTATGAAAATAGTCTTTATTGATTTCATTAAATAAAATTTAGTCTTAAATTGAAGCGGTTCTAATTTTTTCTTTAATATAAACAAACATCTTCACTTGCCAATTCATTTAATACGAATATAATTAACAAAATATACGCATGAGACAACATGGCCTCCCTCCAAAAAAAAAAACGTATAGGCATATAGGTAAATAGATAGATAGATAGATAGATAGATAGATAGAGTGTCCCCAAGTTATCAAGTAAATTCTCTTCCTCTTTCAGAGATACGCAATTTACTTGGTAATTTTGGGCCACCCTATACATTCCGACTTGAGCTTTTATAAGCGTGAACTTTACCACACACACAAACACACTATATATATGATATATGGGCTGGGCTGCTGGTGGGGCGTGGTTCGGATTCCACGTTAAACTGTAAATCTAAAGTGGAGTGACAAGCTTGACCTTCGTCAGAATGAACAATTCGGGTGGAAGCAAAATAGAGATAAATAAAGGTACAGTATATGTGGACCTTTTCCAGTTTGTGTACCGTTCTTCAGGTAGCCTTCTTCAGTTAGCTTTATAAGGCTAACTAACGAAAATATCATGACCTAACCTGACCAATCGTCAAGGGCGTACAATTAACCTAACGATTGGTTAGGTTAGGTCGTGATATTTCGTTAGTTAGCCTTATAAGGCTAACTGAAGAACGGTACACAAACTGGAAAAGGTCCGTATATGTTACAGGGAATCTGTGTAACTGGGGATTTCATGAAGTCCTTAAAATGGTACTTATAGGTTATCTCCCCCCCCCACCAATTTTGACAGAATATTTTTGTTAAAACTAACGAAAATATCACGACTTAACCTAACCAATTATCAAGGGCGTACAGTTGATCTATTAGTAAATAGTAAATACTATTCCAGAAACAAACAATGTTATAATTAATAATTAATAGATCAACTGTACTCCCTTGATAATTGGTTAGGTTAAGTCGTGATATTTTCGTTAGTTTTAACAAAAATATTGTCAGAATTGGTGGGGGGGAGATAACCTACAAGTACCCTTAAAATGTTCAGGGATTTCATGCAAGGTTAAGTCGTGATATTTTCGCTAAACCTAGGGAAAATTATTGAATGCCCGGTTAGGTCAACTGTATGCCCTTGACGATTGGTTAGGTTAAGTCACGATATTTTCGTTAAAACTAACGAAAATATCACGCCTTAACCTTACATGAAATCCCTGAACATTTTAGGGATTTCATGAAATCCCTAGTTACACAGATTCCCTGTAATATATATATATATATATATATATATATATATATACTTCAATTTTCTGTAGGGAAAGAGAGGTTTTGTGAGAATAAAACCTCATTGTATATCGGTTATAATAACAAAGGTTAAAAGGCGAGAATGGGGTGCAGTTTTTAAAACTTCTACAATCTGTTTAGTATTTGCTTTACGCGAACCTTTGCTCGCCTTCTATTGTTCCGATTTTCCAATTTGTGTTATTTCTGTTGGTGAACTTCAACAGAATCGATTCAAACGTCATTCCATCAAAGGTTTTTTACAAAGTTATTTTCACAAAATGAAAATCAGTTTAAAAAAAATATAATACGATTTTAAACGTTCATCCAAACGGTATTATGCATTTTCGTAGTGATTCGATTTTACTTACATGGTTTTTTTATCATGTTCCAACCAATAAATCTCATTTGTAACGTTGTTTCATTTAAAAAAGAACAGAGAAAACTAAGTGTTTTCTAAGAGTGAAAAAGATGAGACAATGAGATCCGTAATCGAATGAGGTGCGTGAAATAGATTAACTGTAAAATTTATTAGTGTGACAATTTAGCGGTGGATGAGAAACGGTTTCAACTGAAAGATGAAACCTCGCAAAAGGAGGAGTAAAGGAGAACAGACTAGTAGTGAGATCACGTTAAATTTAATATAATTTTATTATTGACCTTTGTGCTCACGCAATTTGAGGTCAAAGTTAATGTGCCACCATGCGACTGTTATTTCAGTATGACATATCATGGCATATGTCGCACTACGTACAGGATGGTTATATTTCGGGTTGCAAAGGGATGCAGACTTCATCGAAATTTTGGAAACTTTCCGATGGAAAGTTTCGAATTTTGAATGAATCGAGGGGAATTTGGGAAATTGTCAATTTTGTGTAATTTTTAAGGTTTATTTGATATTATTTTAGCAGTAAACAGTAAAATAGAAAATATGTAATCATTTTCTATCCAAAAAAGAAGTTGTGGCTTCTTATATCAATTGTGTTTATTGAGTTCAGTCGAGTTTGCGGGAATATATACCTGGCTAAAAACAGGAACTTGAAATTATTATGCGGGAAATTCACGTTTTAATATTCACAAATTGGCAAAGTTTATTTTTAGATGGGGAGTTTCTTTCTTGTGGAATAATTGAACGTTAAAAGAAATTTCAAGGAGTGGGGTCTCCCATTTCAACATCTCTCCAAGCTACTGCCAGATGCCGATATCATAATGAAGCGAATCATTTGCTAACATCACCAATTGCATTTTGAATTCCTTTCCTTGATAGCATTATTCTACACTTTTCTCAAACAATTAAATTACAGAGAATGCCCTGATTCAAGAACAAGCATCTGTTCGTTTTATGATGAAAGTTTTTAAAATTCCCCAAAATCCCCAAAGTTTCCAAAAATTCTCGAAAATTCCCAAGGATTCCTAAAATTCTCAGCGGAAATTTACCGCTCTCAAAATTCCTGGCAATTTTACAACCCTAGTTATATAGGAATTAATGCTTCTAAGTGACTCTTCCATACGACAAATGGTATGAATATATTTATTTTGTGCTGAAAGCATCTAAATTTTATTTATACATAAACGATATTGCATCAATCTTGTTAAGGGGTAATTGAGGTTAACATGGTGTTTGTCGTACAGACTCGCATTAGGCATATGTATTAGTATAAATTCAATGCGTGAAAAATTCTGTATGAATCAAGAAGAGACAGAGCAGCAAACTAATATCCTTTTGAGAGCTTCATAAACTTTTATGAAATAAACCATAAAAAATTACATTATTCGTAACGTGAAAAATGTTCTTAATTGACATTAAAATTCAATGCAAAATATGAATCTGAAAATCATTTCTAATTTATATTAAACTCTGAATTTCTCCGAGTGTATTTGGTGGTATACTAAACTTGCATTCGTGGGATGACCTTGGATGTGAAGAGAAGCACTATGAACATACTGTACTCTTTGAACCTTCGTATAGTTTTCTTTACGATTAGAGTTGCGTGTCGGGTCAATTTATGTTCACTCTTCGGTGGCTACGTTAAATACATTCGGAAAATATGAAGGGCATTTGACTCAGTAATGTTTCAAGTTTTATATTTGATATTTAGTAAATCTCCACATACCTTCCAGGACTACGTCATGGCCAGTGTCATAACACCGCTTCCCGTCAATCAACGAAGTTAATCGACATTAGGTCTGAAGAATAAATGGATAGGAGGCCGTCCTCCGCGTTCAGATTATATAGCGACGGGTCCTACGTAAATCTGTGAGTCCCCTCCGTCACATGACCTTAGATGTTGCGAAGGAAGTTAAACAACCCCATTATTACATTCCTTCGCTCATTTTCAGTAACTAAACGAAATCACCGCTCTAACTCAGTGAAAACATTGTCCAAAACAGTTACAGAAACTGATGCTTCGGCATCTCTTATGCGCATTTTTAAGTCATTAATGTCCCTTGGTTTGTTGTAATATACAGTTCCCCTTACTTATATGCAACGATAAAAATCAAAACTGGATAGGTCCGGAGAAAGAGCTGGCCATCTCGTAGGTTCTTCTCGGCCAATCCACCTGAATGTTTCGTCTAGAATCATACATATAGTACGAGCAAACTGAAGCAGTGTATCATCCTGTTGAAACAATGCACGTTGCAACAGACTCGCAATTTGTCGTACAAGAGCAACAAAGAACTCTTAACATTCTGAGATATGATTCTCCATTAATGGTTCTATCTTTGAAAAAATGCGTAAATGCGATCGCGTGACAAAGCACACCAAACATTCACTTTTGGCGAATCTCTCTTATGTTTGTGTTTCGTGTGAATTTTGTTCTCTCAAGATCCTGCTCCTCTGGTAGATTAACTCGCCGTAACGGTGGGTTAATCTACCAGGGGAGTGGAAAGCTGCCTGTCACTAAAAATGAGATTTAAAAGAAACTGATCATCAGTGTCAATCCTTTCAATAAATTCTTGACAGGTGTCAAGTCTTGTAGCGTTATCTTCCTCGTGCAGTTGGTGAACAACTTGCATCTTATAAGACCCGAATTTTAAAACTTCGTGTACGATTTTATGCACAGAAGGGGTGGGATGTCTAACTCAGTTGCTGCTCTCCTTATTGACTTGTTAGGGCTTCTCAGGAATGCTTCACGAACAGCAATGACTTTTTCTGGAGGATTTTTTTGGTCTACTAAGGAAGTTCGCTTTTTTGACACTTCCTTCTGCAATGAACTTCTTTACCCACACTCCGATGAGATTTGTGTGTGGTGCTGATTTGTTTAATTCACGCGTAAATTGTCTTTGGGCTGTAATGATTGATCCACATTCATGAATCCACCTTACGAGCTTAGCCTTCTCTTAAACCAGTGGTTCTTAACCGCTGGGTCGTGATCCAAAATTGGGTCTCCAAGCCATTTTGATTGGGTCATTAAATTGTCATTTACCACCTATTTATGTTATCCCTAATCATTTTTACCATTAATTATTTATTTTATTATTTATTACGAGTGAACTGTTTGAAAGCATGGGTCACCGAACTAGCCCCAAGACCAGAATTTGGGTCGCAGCCTAAAAAGGTTAAAAACCACTGTCTTTAACAGACGCCATTACAACTAAATCCTAGGCCAGGCGAAAAATGTATGGTAAAAACAGGTTGTTTAAACTTGTTTAAAACTATCGCATTCCCGCATTGTTTTAAGTTTTATACCAAAAAAATAAACTTACAACATTACTGAATTGAATGCACAGCAATATTTTCGAATATATCAATTCAATAAATAGTTATTACTATTTCTTTTCGCACCATTCATTCAAATACACTCTGTGTGTGTGTGTGTATATATAATATATATATAATATATATATATATATATATATTATATATATATATATATTATATATATATATATATATATATTATATATAATAATTGCAAATCTTTATACGATTTTCTAACTCACGATCTAGGAAGATGCGTAGTTCAGATTTAGAGAGGCCAAATTCTTGGCCACTTTGCTTTCACCAAACATTGAATCAAACATCTAAAAAGTAAGATTTTCACCACATGAATCTAAGACGTGCCATTATTTCTAAAATATACCCGCATGAATTCACAACTCTCCTCAGAGCTTAATCATCTCATTTTATTCCAGACGGTTGTTTTTAAACTCGAATATCACTTCATTTCTCTCATACAGAGAAAACGTGTCTTTCACACCTTTGCTGAGAAATACTTGCGTGTATACAGGGCCACTTAACGCTACAACGAAAAGAAATGCAGTCAGAATATCCACAATTTTTTTGTTTTTTTTGTTTATCTGTTTCCATCATGGTTTTAGTCATGAATTTTGTATTTGCACCAAATATTTATTTCTAATATTTACCTGAGTTGGGGTGAGGTGTATTAAACTTGCTAACTGTTCAATTTCAGGCGCTGAAAGGTATTTTTGTTGCTTAAACCTCCTTTCTAATTCATATACCTTAAAAAAATATTCATTCATTATATTCGTCTGAAACTAATTTTGCAGCGATGCATTATTTCATATCTTAATAATGATTCAACTTTCCATCCATCTGAAATAGAAACCTGGAACACTATAAATGGTACTAGACGTTTGGTTATATACGAGGTCTGATCAAAAGCTCCAGGACAGATGTATTTATTGTAAAACTAAATGTCACATATCTAAACAATTTGTCTCCTTCAAAGTAGTCTCCCTCTGATTGTAAACAGTGATTCCAGCGGTGCAGCCATTTATTGAAGCCCCTGTTATACTCTTCTTTCGGAATGGAATGTTCTTCAATTCCCGTGTCGCATTTTGTTCGATCTCTGCTACTTCCTGAAATCTTTTTTCCTTGAGGATATTTTTCAACTTGGGGAACAGGAAAAAGTCACAGGCTGCCAAATCCGGCGAATAAGGTGGTTGGGGAACCAGTGGAATGTTATGCTTCGTTAAGAATTCCCTTATGGAGAATTCAAATGCCCGGCAAAATGGGCGTCAGGTTCGTGAATGTTGCATCACGACAATGCGTCCTCTCACACAGGAAATTCTTAAAGAAGCACAACATTCCACTGGTTCCTCAACCAACGTATTCACCGGATTTGGCACCCTGTGACTTTTCCTGTTCCCCAAGTTGAAAAACACCCTCAAGGGAAAAAGATTTCAGGAAGTAACAGAGATCAACAAAATGCGACACGAGAATTGAAGAACATTCCGAAACAAGAGTATAACAGGTGCTTCAGTAAATGGCTGCACCGCTGCAATCACTGTTTACAATCAGAAGGACTACTTTGAAGGAGACAAATTTGATTAGGTATGTGACATTTAGTTTTGCAATAAATACAATTACATGTCCCGAAACTTTTTGATCAGACGTCGTATATATGGTTATATATATGACCCTGAGCCTAACCTTATACCTAGGCCTCTTAATATATAGTAAACCTACTACCCTAGATTCAATCTCTAAGATAGACAGCTTATACTTGAGAAAAGACATTAAATTAGAAAGGGTTCGGGCTAGAGCAACCAAAATGAATTTAGAACTGAGAAGTAAAATATTTGAGGAAAATTTAGCAGAACTATTGATAATGTAAATTACAGGAAGTTGTTTATAGGGATACAGGCAGGGGCGTAACTGGAGTAAAAAAGTTTGGGGGGCGAACACAATTCTATTGGCCACCCCCTTTTAAGCAAGCACATATTATGGTATACATTGGTACACTGGTACAGCCCCGTAGGAAGCAATTTAATATTGTGTGGCGAACACTGAAGCGACATTGTTTTTTATATATGATGGGATTAATTCTAATATTTGGGGGCGTGTCCCCCGTCCCCTGCTGGATTTACGCCCCTGGATACAGGGTTAATTACAAGAAGAAATGGTTATAAATTGAAAGTCACAGGTTTTCAAGAGTAAAGGTGTGAAACAATTCTTTTCATTTAAATTTAAACTTAAGCTCGTTAAATTTTCATGCATTAGACATTTCATTGTAAGACAATTCATTAAACATTTCGTTAGACATTTCAGATTAGCCTTTTCAACTGTTTAAAATAGTGGGACAATTTACACATTTCAAGTGATTTGCTGAAATGTCTGACGAAATGTTTAACTAATGTGACTTGTCTAACGAATTAGACATTTCAAAATTTACAAAACTGGGACAATGAAACGTCTAACGAAACGTCTACTTCTGTTTAGAGTGAAAATACTGACCTGAGCTTGGGTAAATAAGACCCTCCTTTTCCTGCGCTGAGACAAAGGGAATTGCATTTTGTTGTCCGCCATGTTGCAGGTGGAAAGTGACGTCATATTGCCCATATTCATGTTCATATTTGAACCTCCCATCAGCCGAGAGACTAAAAAGTAAAAAAAAAAACAAATGATACGAGATCACTTGAAAGAAATCCGTTTTTCACACTTGGATCTCGTTTAAAACAACAATACTGCGTTGTTTCTTTTCATGGAAAAAAATATCGCATTTAGTCTTCTGCTAAATAACTGATTTTAATTCCACGTTCATTAATTACACGTTCTCATCTGTGAGATGCAGTCCTTTCATCCAATATCAGTCTTCTTCCTTTTAACCATTTGTCACAGCAGAAATATAATAAAATAAAAGTAATAAAATAACAAAAATGGAGCGGGAAAATGAGAATGAAAGACTTAATCAGAGCTCAAAAATACGATTCCCAAATATAATCCATTTTTGAGTTTTAATTTTTGCTTTTTGAGAACAGGTGTTCGTAAGGCCTCGTCGGAGTTAATCCCGGAGAATAACAGACAAATCCGGAGTCTTAATTCTTTCGATGAGGAAGGATTCCTTTTTCAACGGATTCGATTAATTGTAGGATTAGGATGAAGTAAATGTTATCTTTATTTCAGTCGTTTCTATTCATATATATATATATATATATATATATATAAATATCTATATATATATATATATATATATATATATATATATTATATATATATTATATATATATATATATATATATATATATATATATCGTATTGTTCCTGTGAAGTTAATCCGATGTTATTAGATAAGTAATTGGTTTCGCTACTCATCACTTGATATAAAAAAAGGGAGAGATTTGCCTCTTCATTTTGCTTTTATTTCTACTTCTCTTATGTTAAATAATAATAATAATAATAATAATAATAATAATAATATTATTATTATTATTATTATTATTATTATTAATTCTTTATTATTATTATTATTATTATTTCATGTAACATCACCTTCATTACAGATAAATAACTTTAAAATCAACGCTACACTAATAAATAGGAAAGGTCCTGAAGCTTTCATTTCGGAGTACCTGAATATGCTTTTTGTAACTTTAACATTCCAAATAATAAACGGTTCTTAACACTGACCTTATAAATTCCGTCTTTGGTATTGCTTTTATGGTTAGTGTCAATGTGGTCCCTAGTTCGGAGCCTCATTCTGAGAGGAACCTTTCTTTGACCTATTTTGACATGTAATAGGGAACAAAACGGTTCAAAATTGTCATGTCATACGAAACTTTACTGCTTGCAGCGTAAACTACAAACAGTAAAATTGTTTATTGTTTGCACAATGCACATACTACAACACATGAAATCACTGATTCGTCTTTTCATCGTGTATTTGCGTCGATCAGTTGTCGAAATCATCGTCCAAAAGGGGCGTCAGACGCCACACCTCCATCACAATAGAGGGAGAGAGAAGAGAGAGAGAGAGAGAGAGAGAGAGAGAGAGAGAGAGAGAGAGGATTCTGGTCCCCGACCTCAGCCTCTTTCAGTGCCTTCGTCGTGTATGGAGGTTGCAGTCCTTTTGTGAAGGCGTCTTGAAGGAGAATGGTACAACGAATGCCTCCCTTGCAAGGCTTCCTTCGAAGGCTTTCAGACCTTGTGACTTCTTCAGGAAGTCCATTAAAGGCCATCCCTCACAAATTAAATTACGAAATCGCTAACACAAACAATCAATTGCAAAAATCATCTCCCCTCCATTCAAATGAGGGGACGATAGAACTGCCATCGACGGAAGTTAAGAATTTTTTTTTTTGGAGCGGGGGGATAAAGTTCTGACAGGAAAACACAATTACTAATATATATATATATATTGTGTGTGTTCTTGTCTTCCATACGGAATCGCGACAATCTTTAGAATACACACGGAGCCCATTGCGACACGAACGTACGTATTACGACATTAGGAGTGTTTCGGTGGTTTATCTTTATAAATGCTATCTTTTATCATGACCAAAGGAGATATAATTAGGCTAAGTTAGATTAGGTTACGCTTGGATAGGTAACGTTTGGTTAGGTTTGATTAAATTTATTAGGTTTCTTAGCAGTGATGGAAATGGGGGGACAAGCGGGTACACGGCGTGTACCTACTTCTCAATTTACAGTTGTAACTGATGGAGCATCAGTAATGGTAGGACGAAAATCAGGGGTTGCAAAACTATTTCTTGATGACTTATATATATATATATATATATATATATATATATATATATATATATATATATATATATATATGTGTGTGTGTGTGTGTGTGTGTGTGTGTGTGTGTATGTGTGTGTGCTCCTTTTCCTAAGCGTGTACCTAGTTCCTAAAACCCATTTCCATCACTGTTTCTTAGACTGGGTAAATATCACGATACGGAACTGAATAAGTGAAAATGTGTGAAAATGTTGCGGTTTTGCGAGATAGTCAAACTTGTGTGTGTGTGTTGTATGTGTGTGTGTGTGTGTGTATGTGTGTGTGTGTGTGTATGTGTGTAAGCGAGAGAGAGAGAGAGAGAGAGCTTCATAAGATGGGAAAGGCAAATAAATGAAGATTTTAAAACACCAAAAACAAATAAAACTAAAAGATGATAAAATGGCGATGAATTAACAAAACTGAACTTCATTTAAATTATGAAGTGTTATAAATAAAAGAGAAATTAGGTGTGTTTCCGTTATTACCGATAAGAAACGCGTGTCTCGGCAAACATATTAAAATCCGCAGTTCAGAACTATAGATTTGAACATCTTTTCCAAGCGAGAAGAATCACTGCATGAGTAAATGGTCAAATCGGTGGAACCAACACTTATTACGTTGAGCGAGAATAATTCTAATTTTGAATTACGCAAAAGCGATAAAGAAAAAAGATTCGAAGAAAATGTGGATTGACAATTACTGTTAGTTACCAGCATTTTAATTTCTCTCTGACCAAAACAATAAAGAAAACTGAACATAAGCACCGTACCTCCCCTTCCTTTTGAGGTGATAAAAATGCTAATAAAATCTGGACGGAGAAAATAGGAAAGAGTAATAAAAAATTCTTTAACATTCATTCATTCTTTAACATAAGAAAATAATTCTCTTGACGCTGGAGAGATAACGCTCAAAAGTAATGATAATGCTTAAAAGAAATGAGACTTTAGAAATGAAAGTATTTGAGAATAAAGAATTATGTTTAAAAATAAAAATTTGTGAAAATAAAATGACGACTGAAAATAAAAAGAATTATAGAGAGATAATTCTCAGAAGTAAATAAAAATGAAAAAATGAAAATTTGTTCGGTAAAGATATGAAAAAATGAAAATTTTTTAGAATAAAAATTAAAAAAATAAAATTTTAAAATGAAATGAAATGATACAAAAGAGTTTAAGACATAAGGTAAGCAATAGAAGAAAGGAACATCAGAGAATTTATGGAATGGTGAATTTAACTGAGTTTTGGAAAAAAATGAAATAGAAATAAATTCTGAAAATGAAAGGAGGAAAAAATGACTCGGAATAAATCATAAATAAAACCACTCAAATAAAATGAAGAAAATAAAAGTAAACATGATCTTAATTACAAATAAAATAAATAAATAAATTACAATCCTGTATAAGAAATATTCATAGTAATGATGTGAGGTGTGCATTTGTAACAAAAATAACGAAACGGAACATAAATGAATAAATAAGAGCGCAAACAAACAAAATAGGCCGACCGATACATTATGCGTCCAAATGTCAGATTATGCGAGATGGGGCGAAATGCATTGCTTTGGGATGAGGACAGAGCCTCTGTTTATTCACCCATTTCATAGTTAAACACACGCTTATCCTTAAAGGAGGAGACTGGGGCGATTTCCGGGCCTCAGGATTCGCCTCCAAATAGCGAAGATTAGCCAGAAAGGGTTTTCCAAATGCATTTGCCTAGGGTAAATATAACGTCTCCTTCCTTTCATAGCCTTTTCATAATATATATATATATATATATACACACACACACACACATATATATATATATATATATATATATATATAAAATTATATATATATATATACACACACACACACACACACACATATATATATATATATATATATATGAAACAGATGCCCCTACCAGGATTTGAACCCAGGACTTCCTGAGTAGGAGTCGCGAGCGCTACCGTCACACTACGACAAATAGTCGCGTTCAGAGGTGTTTTACGATGTTAACCCCGCCCACACTCGAGGTAATGTCAGTCAGCATTTAATTCAGATCACTCTGGTATCGTACTAGGGTTGCATAGATGAAATAACATGCAGGATCACAAATTAGTGTAGTCTTTTCACTTGAGAAAGATGAGACAAACCATGCATATATAATATAATCTTTGAGCGAAAAACCTTTTCTGTCCCATAGAATTAGTTACATCTGTATTAACACTCGTATGGTATGGAGCAGCCTGGTCAAGTGTCTCTTGTGAAACTTGTAGTTTCAGCAGTTATATTGGTTTAGTAGGATCGTTTTATTTGTAACATAGAATGTATTAATTTATAATCTTAATACTTATTGATTTATGGTACTTTTAGGAAAATCTCGGATATTCCTCCTCACCACGAAGTGAACGAAGAGTCAACAAGTGAATTAAGAGCTCAGATAATAGTTCGACTCCATAAAAAGGGCAATAACCAAAGCGAAATTGCAATTGAACTCAAAATATCCAGAGAAACAATTCAAAGAACTCTACAGCGGGTGCAGGAAAATGGTAGTTTGATTACTCGTAACAGATAAGGTTGGCCTAAAATACCCACTGTACGACAGGATCGTATCAGTCAAAGACGTTCTTTAGCATATCGCTTTAACACAGCTTCAGAAATGGGTGCAACCATTCAGAAGGACCATAGAATTGTTGTAAGCCTGTCCAGTATGAAAGAGAAGGCTACTGAAACGTGGATCATAAGGAAAAGAAACACCAATACCCATGTCATAAATGAAAAAAAATGTTCTAGGAGTCATGAAACTAAAAATGAACTTTTTGGAAATGAAAGGCAAAGGTTTGTGAGACGAAGTAGTCATGAAAAGTTTCGATCTAACTGCATTAGTAAGAGTGAAACATAGTGGTGGGTCTAAATGGTGGGGGTTGCTTCACTTCAGCTGTAGCAGGTGATCTTGTAATAATCGATAGGAATATGAATAAGACAGTGCCACAGAACTTTGTTTCAGCATGCACTAGTGAGTGGAGTTTGTTTAACTGTGGGTGGGGAAGGGAGTGTCTTCCACCAAGACAACACCCAAAATACACTTCATGCATGGAATTCTCAACATGGAGAATGTAATGTAATGATGGGGTTTGTTTAATTTCCTTCGCAACATCTAAAGTCGGGGAGGACTTACAGCTTTACGTGGGCTCTCCCATCTAACTACTTCCCAGACCTACTGTCACTTCGCTGATGGATGGGAAGCGGTGTTACGACACTGACCCCGACGTTGCCCTCAACAAGGAGAGTAAATGCAGGAACAGATTCAGAGAATCCGAGTACTGACGTTTCTACCACAAAATCCTGATGTAAATCACAATGAAAATTTGTGGAAACAATTTAAAAATTATGTTCCTTCGAAATGGCAAGCAATTCCCACAGAAAGGTTGCAGCTCTGCTTGATTCGGTGCCTTCAAGATGTGAAACAATGATCTGCTCCAGAAATGGTCACAACAGTGGCATGCATTCAGGGTACGCAAGGTACGCACAGCACAACCAAAGAAAACTTATCATAAGATAAAATTAACCTAATTAAACTTCTATTCTACTCTTTTTCTTCGTCATTCCCACTGTGAATCAAAAAAATTATGATAAAATGAAATTTAAGCCATGCGAATAAAAAAATCTCACACTCTTCTGGTCTTCACGGACATAATTCAAGCTGTGTGACGCTCGGGTGCACTGGGAGCTAATTTCGCTCTTATGTCCATGAGTATAAAATTATGGCTATTGGTTTGAATATACAGTGTTTTCCTGGCTGAGACTGGCTGAAAAAAGCTACAATGTACGCAATTTTCAATTTGCGTTTCAGCTCTAAACAGTCCACACAAAGTTAAAATTTTATCAAATATGATTTCCTTAGTTATATGCATGACTCATATATAAATGTAATTTAACTATTAACTGTGAGTAATAAATCAACTCGAGAATAAACGTAATTTTTAAGTATTTTATTTTTGTAGTTTAGTTTAGAAGGACTGGGATGGTAAACACTGGCAACGTTACTCATCACAGTCAAGTTGCCAACGAAGCCTCAAGGTTTTCATTATATTTGTTTGATTTTCTGATCCAGTCAAAGGCTCATGTATTCCATCCACATTACGTACCTAGGTTCGGAGGTCACGACACGCCACTTGATCACACTAACGAAAATATCACGATTTAACCTAACCAATTGTCAAGGGCGTACAGTTGACCTCACTGGGCATTCAATAATTTTGCCGTAGGTTTCGGTATATATATATATATATATATATATATATATATATATATATATATATATGTTACGCGTGATCGGTGAAATTGCACACTTCATGAAAAACGCAATATTTTGCGTTTTTCATGAAATGTGGGGGGCGTATAAAATAAACTTTGTTCTGGTTTGCTGTAAAAATGCATCTTATTAGCTCATTCTTTGCCAATTTCATGAAAAACGCAAAATGAAATTGTTCACGTAACTGTCATTTCATCCTTTGCCAATTTCATGAAAAACGCACACCAAAATTGCGTATTTCATGAAAAATGCATTACTTTTGCTTATTTCCTGAAATTGGCAAACGCCCTGCGCATTTCATGAAAAACGCAAAATACAGGGTGTCCCAGAATTAACTATCTATTTCAATGAAATCGGACAATTTTTTTAAAAACACACTTTTATTTATGTTTATCATGTTTAATATGTGTTAAAAATGTATAAATTTCTAAATTTTTTTCATAATTTTATTTTCATAAGTTTTTCATAGTTTTATTTTCATTCTCTTTCAGAACCCTATTAATAATGAATACACAAGAACGCATCTTTGTTGTAACATCCCGTATCAAAGGAATGCAATGTAATGAAATCAGAGAAAAATTTACAAGAAGATTCCACAGAACCGGTCCTACAGACAAAGCGATTCGTGAACTTGTGAACAAATTTAAAAGAACTGGATCCGTACACGACGAGGTGGGAAGAGGACGCCCAAGGACAGCACGTAACAGTACCGAACAGGTACGACAACTGTTTGAGGATGAACCAACAACTTCGGTTAGGGAGGCCGGTCGAAGACTCAACATATCCAAGACAACAGTTCATAGAATCTTGCGTTCGACACTGATGAAAAAGGCTTATCACATTCAAGTAAATAAAGTTTTGACTTATGATTTATAAATCTATTTGTTTTTGTATCATAATTTAGTAATAAACACAAAATTATGTCAGTTTTTATTAAATTTGTCCGATTTCATTGAAATAGATAGTTAATTCTGGGACACCCTGTACAGTATTTCGTTTTTCATGAAATGCTCAATTTCACCGATCACGCGTAACATATATATATATATATATATATATATATATATATGTGTGTAAGTATGCATTGGTGAACCAAAATTACAGCTTCATGCATGTAGAATATTTATTAACTCGGTAAATGTTCAATTCGGGCCTTGAAACCATTTAAATATACAGTATTAAGTTTCTTACATGCTTCACCAAGGGATCGGGAACCTTTAACAGTATGAGAGCCACATGAAGTGATATAAAAAATTATCATAAATAAAGAGACGAGGTATAAATAAACTTTTTTTTGCTTTTTATAATTACAGTGTTCCCTCGGTTTACGATGCCATCGATTAACGATCCACCTCATAGGGGGTCCCACTGTTTCTATTAACGATAAATTTTCGATTAACGATATATTTACGATATCACGCGGCCGCCAATTTCGGCCAATCGGAACATTTCTAAGTGGACTCGGCCTCAGCCAATCAGCGACGCCCTTTTATGAGCGTTTCTTCAGAAATAGAATAAGATTGGAGCCATCAACCCCTTAAATCATACATCTTCTTATTTATTTTATGCGCTATTTATTAATATTTTTATCCATGTTTTTATTAATATTAATGCTTTAATATGTTCTTCTAATGTTTATTAATTAAAATTGCATGTTTAAATATTATAAACTATAGTATGTTTTAAGGGTGAATAAGGTCAACTTCCCATCACCTTCAAACAAATTAAGCTTTTAAGTGTATTTCCTATATTTGATTAACGTTAATTTCGAGTAACGATGGTTTTCATGGAACCAATTAATATCGTTAACCGAGGGACCACTGTACAATGCAATAAATACACTTATATTGTCTAGCGAATGATACATAATTAAATTATTACAAGGACCTTGTCTCTCTCGTATTAATAATAATAAAAATAAAAACTAATATTAATAATAATGATGATGATGATGATATTATATTAGCAATAATATTAATAATTTATTGTATTATTCATACGTGTTTCATTTTATATCTTTAACTTTATTATTAGTCAAATAATTGATTTATAATTTAAGAGCAACAAGAATAGACCTTCGGAGCCGCAGGTTCCCGACCACTGTACTGCACTATACTTGCATTACAATACTACAGATGTTACGAACATTCTAGTAGAGACGTTGGCACACTTTTCGAAAGTTCACGTTTTATGCGACGTCACCCGAAGTCTGTGGTTTACGAGTCACAGCCACGCACCATTGCTGAACTAAAAGTGAACATTCAATACGAGTGTGCCAACGTCACTACTAGAACCTTACGCAGTGCCCGTATAGTAAATTATGTAAAATAACTGACACGGTATGCTATGCATTTTGAGCATTTATTCAAATAATAATTATCTCACATAAACCCAGACTTTTGGTTCACCCTGTATATATAACCTATCGCGTCTCACCTTTGCTTCGAACATTATTTTCAGTACAGAAGGGTTAGAGTCACGCGCGTAACTGAATCACAAATGATACTTTCCTTTTCAATGCACCTGATCGACTCATGCACGAACATTGATGAATACCCATTAAAATGATAATAATTTTTGTAACTTAAAATAATTATAAATTAAAAAACATCAAATACGTCATTATTCATTTTTTTTATTTTAACTTTTAAGTTTTGTTTACGGAAGATGAAGGAAAACATCACATCAATTTCTTTTTAAAATCATTTTTGTAAAAATAATTCTTTCTTCATTTATTTCAGATTTCCTCGCCAGGAAAATAAATTTTACTTTAAAAATGTGTTTTCTGAATTAGTAACTTCTCTCTCTCTCTCTCTCTCTCTCTCTCTCTCTCTCTCTCTCTCTCTCTCTCTCTCTCTCTCTCTCTCTCTCTGAGTAATGTACAGATGCATGATTTGTCCTTTGTTTTGGTTTCATATATAACTTCACCACCACATACACTGTAAACTGTAAAGGTATCGAAACATTTCGGTACACGTGAATTTGTCCCAACTTTCTACTTATTTCATTTGATTAATGTCTGGGTTTTTCACTAATTATTTTGCTCGGCATTCGAATTAACGTTTCACTCAGCATGTGGTTTTACAGTCAGTTAAACGTTTCCCATATTTACATTTAGCCCAGAAAGGTGATTTCGTAATCTTTCCACATCTAAAAATTTGTTTTTTCCTCTGTTCTCTGTTCTCAATAGTCACACTTTTGTTAAAACAAATCTAAATATTTGAAACAATTAACCGACTGTAAAACCATATTTTTAGCAAAATGTTTATGTTAATGTCGTCCAACAACGTAATTAGTGAAATATCTAGAAAATAATCATTTAAAATCACTAAAAAATCCGATAAATTCATGTTTAGCGAAATGATTAGATTTCCTTTAGAATGTTAGATAAAAATGTTATCCTGTTTCTATTTAATGGACTTTGCTCGTTGTGCGGATAATGATGCGTTTCCATGACAACCAAACATAAATAAACTTTAAACATTTTAAACCAACGTTAATTCACTGAAGCGAAAAAAAAAATTCACGATTAAGACTATTTGATTTATTATTATCATTATTTTTATTATTATTATTATTATTATTATTATTATTATTATGAAAATAGTGAAATGTCAGAATAATGTATTTGTATGTTTATATTATATAAATTCTTAATCTCGGCTAATGATTAATTACAGAAATACAATCGTGGTCTTTAAATGAAGGGAAGGCACGGTGCGTGAAAAGGATGAAGTTTCGATGGTAATTTGGCTCTAGATTTAATAGAAATTTTAATTCATTACCTTAATAGAAATTTTGGAAAGAATTAATGAGAATTTTAACAACATTAAAGCTCATCGTAATATATAACATTTGATTTGCTTCCGCCCGAATTGTTCATTCTGACGAAGGTCAAGCTTTTCACTCCGCATTAGACCTACAGTTTACTGTAATGTGGAATCCGAACCACGCCCCACCAGCAACCCAGCGTCTTAACCACTAGGCCACCCAGGGTACCCATTTATTTACCAACCACTTTCTTTATTGTTGTGTGGAAGGATGAACAGCTGGGTTTTGCTGGCGCCGGCTGCCGTTACCGGGTCTCGATCCCGGGGCCGATAGATTTGTAGTCAGCGACGCTACCCACCACACCACCGAGGCGCATATACAAAAGTGTGTGTGTATATATGTATGTATGTATGTATGTATGTATGTATGTATATATGTATGTGTGTGTGTGTGTGTGTGTGTG